>JAGDQP010027604.1:0-24845 GCA_022664845.1 Lepisma saccharinum
CTCCCTAACTAGTTACTTTTGTTTTTGGACTTTTAGCCAGTTTTTTTTTTAATCGGCCGTACTGTGCACCGGGAAGAACTGGAGCATGGTATCAGAACTTGCAGGTTCGACCTATTATCACTCATCGATGTATCAACGATCCAGCAACCCAAAGTATCAGTCAATAAAATAAGGAAATTAACCAAACGCTCATATAAAATATGCTCTACCGCATATACGTCAGCCTAAGGGTCGTTACAAGAGCCAATAATAATTTCAAAAACATATCGGGAACTTTGTGCTTTCGGCACTAATGTGCATTGTAGTCCATGAAAGGGGAGCGCTTGTCTCGATTTCTGGCGAGCTGTAGATGGTACAACTATATTTTTATATGCTGTCGAGCTAATCAAGCTTCGTCTCAAGAGACTATAATCGCTTCCGGAAAACATTAGGGAACGAGTTTTCCGCACTTATGCGCATGGAAGCATGTGGAAACTGCCACTAAGTTGCCGATGATTCCCGAAACGATTTTATGTTCTTTAGATGAAACCTAATTAGCTCTACAACATATCAAAAGATAGTTGCACTACCTCCTACCCCTGGTCCAGAACTTTCGACAAACAATCATCCATGCGCATAAGTGCCGGAAACACTAAGTTCCCGGAGTTTTCCGGAAACCATTATACGCTCTTTAGAAGAAGTTTAATAAGCTCTACAACATATCAAAAGCTAGTTCAGGTCACCTGTTATCCCTAGCCAATAAATCGCGACAAGCTGTCCCCTCCCATAGACTTCCATGCGCATAAGCGTCGGAAACACTAAGTTCCCGATATATGTATGTGTGTGTGTGTGTGGTTTTTTTTAAACTATTAAAGGTTATTTAGGCGAAGCTTAATTAGCTATACAACATACCAAAAGTTAGTTGAGGTCACCTTGTACCCCTGGTACAGAATCGTGACAAATGTTCCCCTTCTATAGGCTTCCATGCGCATAAGTGCCGAAAACAGAAAGAGGGCGTTCGAAATCAGCACTTTTCCCTTCGGAAGCACCTTTTCCTTCGTCGCCAACATATCGAAGGTCGTTCGAAACCTAAAGGAAGAATCACGAAGGTCCTTTTATATTACTTTTCATGAAGGTACTACTGAAGATGCCTTTCCGGAAATTCAGCGATTTTTTTTACACAGAAGACCCAGCGAGACATGGCAGAGGTTGTATTACCGCCTGTTTAACCAAAACAACTCTAGTTTAAAATGTTACTATCAGAAGTACATTTAACATTGTAAATATTGGACAGTACATTAATGAAAGTAAGTAAATTTTAAGGTGGCTGAGCCAAATAACGTCACGTAGACCTTTAACGCCACCACCGGTGTTCTGGAAACGAGAACAGGTGGCAGAAATTCAGAAGTACGAATATGTAGGTAGATGCCCTCTAGGAGGACTGCCAGAAAACAACTGCCCTAGTGATCGAGGAGAGCTACCACGACGCACGCCTGGAGCTGTGGTCTCGACAAAGAAGGTAGTTGTTCATTTAGGTGGGTAAATTTTCCTTAATTTCACATCGATTTTGAGTCATAGTCGCTGAAAGTCATACCTATATCAAAAGATTCGAATGCCTTGTTGTTCCGCAAGCACAAGAAATTACCGAAAGTTTTGTTATGTGTAAGAAAATGAGGAGGTAATGTGATCGTCTGCGTGTACCCCAGTAACACCACAGCGAATATCTTAATAACTGAGAACAATGTATACCTTTGTCATTTACACATCTATATCCGTTTTTTTATATTTTCTAGATTAAATAAGAAAGCATTTCTGAATTTGTCTCACAGTGAGAGTTTTATTTTGTAAAAATTTCTTCCACTAACTGCATGAATTTCACGCTGAATGTGTGGTGTACAGTATATATAGGCCTAATTGTAGTCAGCAAACTGCCTGAGCATTGTTTTTGTCTTCGTCGCTTTAGTTTGCAAGCGAAACATTTCCTATTCTGTAAGTTAATGCAAAGTATGTGGACAAGTTTCCATTCAACGAAGATGGTGGCGTTATATTACTAATAACGCCAGCATGTAACGAATTTTTCGTAATTTTCTTCCCGCCCTCATTGTACACCAAACTTTATATCACACTGCTGATATGTAGGGCACTTAAGCACGTTTTCACACAAGCTGTTTTGAATTCCAACTACCATGGTTCACTAGCTACATCAGATATGCTCTTAAGGTGGCGTTATTTGGCTCACCTACATTAGTATGCTTTTTTTTATTTTTATTTTTTTTTTACATCGACCGAAATTGTGAATTAAGTGTATCTAGTGTTTCTATATTATTTGCATTTCACCCTACTACTTTCGAGTGTAGCTTATAGTTTTCACACCTCTAATTCATAAGTGACGAAACCTGTGCGCGTAGTTACGGATGCAAATCTCCCTTATGTCCATTGCACGCAGTGGTTTGGAGCCAACTTTTCTACAAACTATAGGTCCCGTCCTTAGAGACTCACCAGCTCGTTTAGGACGTTAATAACAATTCAATCGCTCATACATGACGAAAAATTTCTATCTAGGGATTCTGACAATTTTCTTGTTTAGGCAAAAATCTTAAACTTCTTAACTTTAAGACAAAAATCTTCTTGTCTTAAAGCAAAAATTGGAATTGTTCCGAATTTTATATTTAATCTACAGGGATGGGCGTAATTAGCTGACGGTTTTCAATACGATATAATTGAAGACCTGCTGTTGAAAACACTGAAAGTGCCACAACCAGCAAATTTGATTTTGCTATGTTAAAATACTGTATGTACCATTCCAAATACCGTAGTAAACACGGAAAGTCCAATATGTTACCGTAAGTAGTTCAAACGTTACCTCAAGGATGGCAACATATGTAAGTCCCTTGTCATCATATGTTGAAAACAATGAAAGTGCCAGTGGTGATTTTGATACGGTACTGCATGTTTCTCAAATTTAAGTTTCTTGTATCATTAATATCTCTATTCTTTTTCTGAGTACAAGCAGAATGAGTTCGTGTTCATATATTTTTATGCTCTCCTGAAAATTTTTAGTTTTGGCACTTTCAGTGTTTTCTACGACAAGTCTTCAATTATCTGGTAGTGGGAGTTGGTAACACTGACAGTCCCTGACTAATGTGACGGGAACCACCCTGGAGGTTTGTGTTTTTAGGTCAATTTAGTGATGAGTTATTGCTTATTATTGTTGGCAACAATAGTTTGATTTTAACAATGGTTAACGATGAAATCGAAAATCTGATATCCGGATGTAGTTGGTTTGTACGTGTTCTTTCTTCCTTACTTTGGACATCGAGAAATGGGTTCATTCTTGGTCTATATCAATGTTTGAATTAATTATCTTTGTTAGTTCCAATTCTTGTTTCTTATCTGCATTTGGCTGTCAGTTAGTGACAGTCTTTGTTGTACAATACACTTGTGTTAACAATGAACAGTTGATCCAATGAAAATTCAAAATTCTGTAATCCTTGGTTTCTAATCTTGCATATTTGTGCGGTTTTGTGTATTTGAAGTATTTGTTGGTTGTAAGATATATGTAACCATTGTTGTCAACAATACCTTGAGTTTAACAATGAACGATAAGTCATATGGAAAATATAGAATGCTTGTGCCCTGAGGATTGGTGTGTTACACGTTTGTGCTAAATCTTGTGTTTTTAGGTCAATTTAGTGATGAGTTATAGCTTATTATTGTTGGCAACAATAGCTTGATTTTAACAATGGTTAACAATGAAATCGAAAATCTGGTATGCGGATGTACTTCGTTTGCACGTGTTCTTTCTTCCCTACTTTGGATATCGAGAAATGAGTTCATTCTGTATCGATTTTTTAAATTAAAAAAAAAATACAATTAAAGAGATACGGCGTTTTGAGCGCCATCTAGCTTTCGAGATTCACATTAAGTTGACCTTTAGATCAACCTTAAATGGCGTGAGAGCTTGCTGCTGCAATAGAGCTGTTGCTGTTTTCCAAAACATAATCCGTTACAGCCACCCAACGGTTCTTGAGGGAATAAAGCCTACATAAGATTCACCAGAGGCCATTACACAGCCCAAAAGTGACTGTCGAGTGTGTTGTTTCATCTCTCTCCATTACTGGACCGTATCTCTTTGAAGATAACAACAGTTACAGTGTTCAATGAATTCTATGCCTCCTTAATCTTTAATCTGAACAACGTTTTACGAAGACGGTGCGAGAGCACATACAGCTCGTTTGAGTATGACAGCTCATCATCAACCGTTTCCAGGAGGACTTTTGCTTAATATGGCGACTGAATGCGCCTCCATAATGTCCAGGTCTTAGCCCTCCTGCTGTTTCCTTTGGGGTTATTTGAAATAAACAGTTTACCGGACAAAACCAGCAACCAAACAGGAACTGAAGCCATAGATGCAAAATAAAACCCAGAAATTTGATCGCAGGGGGCGCTACTGACACTCTTCAAATTTCACCGAAAAATGACTGTACAGCCCAAACCAAACAGAATAAAATGATTATATTTTACATACATCAACAACAACGAAAAATGAAATGAATGAAAAATAAAGTGCCCCGTGGTGGCAGGATATAATAAATGCGTAAAACAGTCAATTTTTCAAAGTCAAAATTACAGAAAACCAGACATTGCCGAAGCAAAAGCATGTAGGTGCATATGCACCTAGGGTAGGTGTATACAATGCACTATTGCAATCATTTCTCCCAGCAGTTCTATATCGTGTGGTTCCCTTCTCAGTGGTACAACGCCATCATGTAAAGTTTGCCTGCCTTTGAAAAACTCAAGTATATTAGAGACCTCCGATCTCTTATTCAGTGTACAACTGTACATCCAACACTAGATCTCAAATTTCTATGGTATCTACTCAGAGGTTCATATAAAATTGATCCAATTTGCCATCTGACTTATCACCACTTCGAAGATCTTAGGTGTCAAGTGTTAACTACGAAATATGGTGTTAACTATCCAACAAGTGATCTCCAATTTCTATAAGCAAAAAACACCTAATCATGTTTACAACTCAAGGGCATGGGCAATCTTCGATTTCCTTTTTATTAATATTATTATTTTGTGTACAACTAAATACATCTTCAATATCTATAGCCAACAACTATCTATTCAAAGATGTGTTTATTAAGACAATTTTGGCAATCCCCCACCACTTTAGAGACCTTACAGGTCAAACGTGACAGATGAACTCATTCATATCAAAAGGACAGGACAATAGGTCACCACGGAAACACGATGGTAAAGGTTCCCCATAAGAACAATGACATGAAGATGGGTAGAAAACTTTCTAAAAGTATCATACTGTCTAGTGTCAACAATAGCACATAAGTACTCACTAGAGGAGGATTTTTTATTTTATTTTTTCATTAATTTCTTTAATCTATTACTGAACTTGAATTTTGAATTTATATCCTTTAGACATCTATGGCTCGGGCCAGTACAGAGTAGGGGAAATAATGCGGGAAGAAGTAGGGGAATTGACTCCGACTGCACCCAAGGTGTTGTAAATAAATCATCTCTTACAAGAGAAATGAATTTCACATTTTCGTTGCACATTCGCATGAGAGATTTCCTGGAAATGGAAGTACTGAGGAGGAACAAATCCTTAGAAAGATTAGCTCTGTAAGTGTTGATGAACATCATTTTTGAATGTATTTAATTTGTATGCAAACGCTGTCTCTCTCTCTCTGCACTTACTCTTTAAGCATAAAACAATGCCTAAAATAATAAAATGTGAAGAAATAGCATGTCTATATGTTATTAGTAATTGTTGAATGACTATTTATTCACTTTTTTTTTTGTGTTTATTTAAAATAGTAATTAAATTTCCCTGTGGAATATAAGCACCCACGCCATTTTTCTCTACGCAGAATCCACAGAACAAAATTGTCTATTTAAAACTAGTTATATAACGACCATCTTAACACATTTAGAGCTTTTTTAATGGAACAAGTGAAATCAGGGAATCTTAATATAGACAGTCACAAATATCGGAAAAAAAGTCAGCTCTATAGTAGTCAGTATACTTCGAAGGTCAATAAAAGTATCATGCATTCACTCCTCTCTTTCTTTTCGTTCGAATTATTATTAACGTCCACAAAGTTATTAATAAGGGAATGTACAGTTTTCGTTAAAGTGGGCTCCAAACCACTGAGTTCAATGGATCTTTATCGGGTCTAGACCTGAGACCATGCACACGGATATTCAAAATAGTGCTAAGTATTAATTTACTTAGCGCCTATGAGCAAATTCTCACCTGCCAAGGCGTATTTAGGATTTAAATCGAGTCATTAGAGGAAAGGTTGCTAAAATGATCCTCGTAAAATAAAATTTCCTGTATAGTTTACTCCACCGTTCTCAAAAAATATGTTGTGTATTTTGTTGAATGAGCATTAATAATTAATTAGCGGAGTAGGGAAAAGCTATAAAAATCATAGAGAAAATATAACAAACATGGTACTTCCATTTAAGCAATAAAGATTGATTTTCGCCTGCAAACCACAATTTCTACGCCAAAGTCAATTACGACTAATAATCGTGGAAGACGCACCAGACATGTATCCAATGCACCACTAGTTTGAACCGTAGTGGTGGGGGATCGGTTTGGTTTCAATGATCATTTTGAGAACCTCCGCTACGTGAAAAGCTTATAGGTATACAGCTGTATCAAACGTACTTTTATTACTTTTAAGATAAGTAGGCCTCGTTACTTTTATACACAAGACTTATTTACTAACAAACACTAAGAAGAAGTGTTCGTTAGCACAGAAGGCGAAAACAACACACAATTCCTAATACACTTAAGTCTTCACTATTCCAACATAAAACACACTATTCTAGCGTTTACAACACCTTCGGGTTATTTGGTCGTCATGCCATACACGTTGCTGTGTTTGTGAAAGAAGAAAAGGGAAGTATAAAGTCCTGATCTTTATGTAGGGTCACTTGACATTCGCCTAATGCAATGGAGGAAATTAGGAAAAAATTAAACGGGATGGTTGATCCCCTAGCTTGAACACAGGTCAGCACCTCACCAGTAGAGAACGTTTCCGTTTAACTGTGCATAGATTCGAATACAAAGAAATAAAAATAATAAACCATTGTTTTTTTTTATATATTTTAAAAAGAATTACTTGTAAAAAAAATCTTAAAAAATAATTTTGTAATTGTTCTTATTGATAAGACTGAATAAAATTAGTTTTATGGCGGTATCAACACTATGTGTCTCTTTAGTATATTATCAACATTAATACTCATCATAAACTAAATTGATGTTGAATAATATTTTTTATACTCAAACTTTAAAAGATCATTCTAAATATTTGGATTCAACTCCAGATTTCGGAAATAAACGTCAGGGAGCCTAAAGAGATAAAAAAAAAAGCTGTTATGCAATTTCGAGGGGAAGGGATAATCCCTTGCAAAGTTCGTGTTATCAGCTGGTACTCCAACGCATGCGTTTCAGTTAGACTATTAACATTGATCTGCCTTCTTCATTGCGACCGTCCCCAGTTGCTCCGAGTTGCCGCACTGCTGCAGTGAGCATGTAAGCTCCGCAAACGTTGGCGAGTGTGTGCTCTGTGTGTGAGTGAGTGTGTGCTTCTAAAACCCCTGTATTTTGGAATGATTTTCTTTATGTGTCATTATCCATGTTGTATATGAACTCCTTATCAATGGCATTTATGCAAAATGTTTTGTTAATATATTTGAAATTAACATAAAATGCTCAAATTTTCCTGCCAAAGTAAGAACTCTTTGGAGCAATAATGCGTATATTACTGAAACAGAAAGTAATAAATACATCAGTACACTAAGCTTGCCAAGTCTTCCATAGTCAAATCAAATGCATTGATAGCCTGCCTTGTGACTTTTAATATGAGAATGATGGTGATGATTCGAGGCCTTGGTCGTATTGCTCGACGATGTGCTTTAGTCCTGTTGTTTTGCCTTGTACTTCTGTTTCTCCTACGAGATACAACACGAAGAAAAGTGTGGTCACGGCGTTTCGACCATGAGGTGAGTACTTGTCACTGTTTATCTAGCTACCTACCTACCTCTCTCTCTCTTTTTTTATATATATATAAACACTAAAATAATGAGTGTAAAAGTGACAGACACCATTACATAAAAATAACTGCACAGAAACAATTTATAGTAACATTCATACATAGTATAAGACCTTAGGTACTGATACATCTTGCTCCTAATCAGATGTACCAACTAGTTTTTTTTTTTAGCCCGATAAAAAAAGTCTTTAATTTTGTTTTGTCCGTCTGTAACGCAGATTACCGCTTTAACCAAAGCAAGTTCCGAACTGACTCCAGAACTGAAAGTACTGACCTCTATTAACCCAGACGTTTCCAATCTGGTAACGGCACAATCTTTCCTTATTGTGTATTTACATGCTCTTGTAAACTGGGAAATAGAAGCAGCTAAAACAGCCGCGGTGGCTCAGTTGGTAGAGCGCTTACCTCTAGTGCGTGGGGTCGTCGGTTCGATCCCTGTTCATGTCGTGTGGGCTTTGTGGTGGACAAACACCATGCGCTTGGGTTTTCTCGGGGTTCTCCTATTTCCTCCCCGTTTCTTAATTCCACCAATTCATCCCATCATCATCCATTCGGCCTGAGCCAAATTGCCTCAAGGCCTTAAAATAAAGTCAAAATTCGAAAGCAGCTAAAGAGAAAGTAACTTAGGATTTGAAATTAGGGACCTCGATTTCCCAACCGATTATTTATTTTGGTGATGCTGCATTAGTTTATAGTATTTTTGTACTATACGCTCTTTTGTGAAATTGGACATATTACACTTGAGTTTTCTCTATTTCCTTGATTTACATTTCCGATACCCAGAACAATGTGCCATTTGTCTCTACAACTCTTCTTTAAGGTATTATTTTGTACTACACAATTCTTATTCGCAACTAAAATCTATGTTTTCACTACATATCATTCGTGTGACATGGGACCGGCATAAGTTTATAGTGTAAACTTATTTGCGCTTGAAATATACACAGAAAAATTGGCCACTGCCGTGACCGGGACTCAAACTCTGATCTCCCCACTGGGGTTCGGTGTTTTAAACCCCAATCGACAACAGGGAGATCTAAGTTCGAGTCCCAGTCACGGCAATGATAATCTTCTCTGTAAATTTTTCCAACAATTACCATACACAAGATCTTTGTTTACGGAAAATAACATCCTATTTGTGCTTTTTTTTTTTTATGTTCATTATTTAAATGACTGACTTGACAGGATAGGTAAATATTGCCCAGGATATAATCCAATGGCGATCGTTTGTTATTGTGCTTCACTACGCGACTCGCACATAATAGAGTTGCAGTAATTAATAATTAAGTGACCCAGTGTGTTTCTGTGTATTTCCATTTCAAGGAGAAATTGAAATTCTATTAAAACTCAAGTTGGTAAGTACATCCTTGAGAATTTGAATTTTATTTATGATCTTTACGCATCTAAGGCTCAGATCGTACATCCATGAGACCTGGAATTACTAAACATTTTAGAATGCTCTTTAGAGCCTATTCGTAATTCATAACTGAGTGCGGGACACGTAAATTACAGCAACTGGATTGTCATACTAACGAAACTTATTTTCAAGTAAGAAAATAACTTTTATCCAGACGTGCTTAACTCCTTAAATACTTATCACGTATCTTCTGTACGAATTATATGTAGAAGTATGATATTTCATCCAGTAGTACATTTAAGTCTTTACACACAAAACACACTCCTCTACGTCAGCTTTTTCTTCGGTGTAACATACATCTACAATATCAACACTAGTTCATTCACTTTTATACTTTGTTGAATTACTGATTGACATCCACAGCTTTTGCAGTTGTGTCTATTCAATTAAGTCAAAACACATCTTCCACCAGACCATCTCCAACAGTTATTTTCGTGGATACAAACATGAGTACAATAATAGCAGTGGCGAAACATTAGTTCAATATTATGAATAAATTCACAGATGTGACACATGAAAGTCCAATTGATCTCTCTTATTTATATATACCGAAATACGTCCTTTTAGCCACTCACTCTAAAGAAACAAATTTAAGACTGTTGACACTGCTTTTATGGTTATGAATACGTAGCATAATACTAGATATATTTAAGAACTAAATCAATATAAAATATAAACTGGACTCCAATCAAACGAATGGAAAAGATTGAGTTATTAATAAGCATACGGAAATGAAAAGTATATTCTTTGAACATGAATGTAACAAAATAAAATTTGAATATATATACGGCACGCCAAAGTGAACAAAACAAAAGTCTTAATAAATAGGAGTTAAGAAGAACTAGATATTCGAGAAAAGTGATCTTGAAAATTACCGAGATTATGAGGAATCTAAATTCGTGAAAAAGTTCTAAATCTTTTGCAGGTTGTTCATTTACTATCCGAAACTTACACTAATTCTAACAGTGTATTATTTTCCAAAACACCGACACATATTTGAAATACTAAAAATCACCTACATAATTATAAAAATTGAGATCTTTCAGGGATATTTATGATTTACTTTCTCCTTAAGATTACTATCTCCTTACCACTGATGAATATCATCATCGTTTAAGAAAAAGAGATTAAATAAATCTTGTCTAATTATAAAAGAAAGTACTTTAATGTAAAAATAATACTTCTTGTAAACTTTCTAAGAACATTAATAAAATTGTGTTAGTGGTGTGCATAAGAAATGTAAAAAGTGTACAAGAAATATCGGGAGTTTCACATGTCTTCCTCAAGTTTTTTTTTTTCTTTATGTTTACAGTTTTCATTCACAGTAGGGTTATTTCATGCCAATCAGGCAAAAAAAAAGGTGAAATATCTCCCATGGTTTTCCGTTTTTGATGAAAGGAGTACTGGTTTTCTGCCCCTCAACCGACTTTAATGAAATTTTGTGTGTAATAAGAATAACTAGATCATATGAGAGTTCCAATAAGCTAAATCCTGTGTTCATACCACTTCCAGTTATCATGGAAAGCGCGTCCAGAAATGACCACTTCCGGATTATAATTTTTATAGTGTTGTTCAAAATAAATTCTGATATCTCCAGAATGGCTTAAGCTATCAAATCCAAATTAAGTTTGGAAAGTGTTAACATAACGAGCATGTTGCAGTGTGAACCTAAAGACTATATACTCAACTGTTTTGGAGATAAACATTTTTATTTTATGTAAACGTTCTATTTTACTTATAAAAAATGCTCCTTTCCCAGGAAACTTTGTGTTGTTTAACCATCAGCACCCACTAGTTACAAACCGATACTTCGCTCAAATAATCTCCATGTCATGTAAAAGAACATATTCACAAATGATTTTGTAACTAATGATGGTCGATGGTTAACAGTTTATACTCTATAGTTGTTCAAAATAAATTCTGATATCTCCAGAATGGCTTAAGCTTTCAAATCCAAATTTCGTTTGGAAAGTACTAATATAATGAGAATGCTGTAGTGTAAACTGAAAGACTATATCCTCAACCGTTTTGGAGATGAAAATTAATCTTCTTATGCAAACGTTCCATTTTACCAGGTGTATGCATAAGTAGTTTCCGGTTTACCTAAGAGATGGCACCAGCGAAAAGTACGCAGCGTATTCATTTGACACATACGTCATTTTGTTCGTCTGACATTAAACTACAAACACGCACAAGTTGAGTCCGCCAAACACTAGCGTCTTTGTTTTATCGTTCAGTGATCATGTCGAAGTTTGTGCCTGAAAAAGAACATTTGCGGCACGCATTGCTTTTCTTATTTAATCAAAAGAAAAAGGCTGTTGAAAGTCATCGTGTGCTGGTAGAAACATATGGTGAACACGCTCCATCGATTAGAACATGTGAGACATGGTTTAAAAGTGGTGATTTCAATGTGAAAGACAGTGCGCGCTCTGGTAGACCACAAAAATGCGAAAACGAGCAATTGCAGATGTTACTGGAGGATGACCCAACTCAAACTTAACAGCAATTGGCAAAAGCATTAAATGTGTCACAAGAAACAATCAGCAGACGTTTACGAGCAATGCGGAAGATCAATAAACTGGGTAAATGGGTCCCACACGATTTGAATGAACATCAAATGGAAAATCGCAAAGTCACTTGTGAAATGCTCCTTCAACGCCACGAAAGAAAATCCTTTTTGTATCGAATTGTGACGGGTGACGAAAAATGGATTTATTTTGAAAACCCGAAGCGGAAAAAATCGTGGCTTTCACCTGGCTAAGCCGGTCCTTCAACACCAAGGCCAAATCGCTTCGGCAAGAAGACCATGCTTTGTGTCTGGTGGGACCAGAGCGGTATTGTGTATTATGAACTCTTGAAGCCCAGCGAAACCGTTAATGCACAACGCTATCGCCAACAAATGATTAATTTAAATCACGCATTGATCGAAAGACGATCGGAATGGACCCGAAGACATGGCAAAGTGATTGTGTCACACGACAATGCGCCGTCTCACACAGCAAAACCAGTGAAAGACACCTTGAAATCGCTTGGATGGGACATCCTTCCGCACCCGCCGTACTCCCCAGACCTGGCGCCATCTGACTATCACCTCTTCGCATCAATGGGGCACGCGCTCACAGAGCAGCACTTCAGCAATTTCGAAGACGTTGGAAAATGGCTCGACGAATGATTTGCAAAAGACAAGCAGTTTTTCTGGCATGGTATGCATCAATTACCTGAAAGATGGGCGAAATGTGTAGAAGACGATGGCCAATATTTTGAATAATAGAAAATTAATTTTCCTTGAAAATTACTTGTTTTCTTTACCACAAAAACCGGCAAAAACTTATGCATACACCTGGTACTTTTAAAAATGTACCTTTCCCAAGAAACTCTGTGTTGTTTAACCATCAGCTCCCACTAGTTACAAAACGATACTTCGCTCAGATAATCTCCATGTCATGTAGAACATATTCAAAAATTATCTTGTAACTAAAGGGGGCTGATGGTTAGAAGAAACATTTCATACTGTAAAAAAGTTGAGTACCTCACGTTGAAGCATATGTTTGAAATTCAGTTAAATAAACTACCATATGTCTGAAAGTTCATAAGATAGCCAAACCACATTTTGTTACAAGTAAGGATATTATGAACACATCACAACAAAAATTGCTAGTTAATAACTACTTCAGCCGTGTTAGAAATAGAAAATAGTTACTGCTTATTTCGCTGTCTCTGGGAGCACGGACGCCAAGACATCGGAACACATGCTTAAAAACAACATCGAAGAAATGCAAGCATGTTTTCAAGAGGAAGACATTTTCGTCGCCGAAACAGGCTTCCGGGATTCACTCCATCTTCTATCAGACTTGGGTTTCTAATCTGAAATGCCCGAGTTCCTCAAAAAATGACAAAAACAACGCACGAATTTGTAGGCAAATAAATCAAGGATAATAAAAACAATACGGTGGGTGATGGAATCTGCGAACGGGAGAGTTAAACAGTTGAAGGCTCTGGATCATGTAATACCTAACACACAAATAGGTAATATAGATTACGTCCGTATCGTGTTCCATTTGCAACGTCTATCGACCTGCGCTTATGAGAGACATGTCTACAGATGAATATATCGCAAGAAAATGCAGTTGCTTGTGGAGAACACTAATGGTTTACAAGAAAATGTCAATAATGAACAGTGGGATAGGCGGAAAACCAACTGGGTAGTCAATTCCGCGCCTGATTTACCAGTGTTGAAGGAAGATCAATTATGGGATCTTACGCTTGGCATATATCAATTGAAGCAGGCACCTAGCTATATATACAGCCGAACATTTCATAGATGAAGGCGCTTACGAAATATTCATTGACAAGCAGTAACCCGGGATTTTGCGACTTGAAGTTCAATCGCGACACACAGCAAAGAAGAAATCCAATCTATGGATTTTATACGACAAGACCGACACTGAAGGATGGTGCTGTCAATGCAGAGCAGAAGCAAGAACGGTTAGTTGTTGTGCTCATGTGGCATCAGTTCTTCGGTATCTCAGTCACAATCGGCATTCGAATAGTTCTCTAAAAACAGCAGGAGCTCGGAAGAAGTACTAGACGCTGCCGAAATCTCTAAGCAAGGAAACATGAACTGGGAAACTGATGATGACAATTAGCCTAATTCTATATGCTGATTTCACTACGTTCTGTTTTTCCATTTTTTAAATATTTATTTGTAACAGGATGTAAACATGATCCACATAGCTATAAAATGTTTGTTTTATATTGTTTAATGGCACTGTGCAATATAAATGGCTCTGATTAAAGAAATAGTTTCTTCAAAAAATGCTTTATAATTCGTAAATTTAACCGTTACTATAGAGCAAATACTTTCTACTTCAAACAAGGCTGAACTATCAATTAGACACTTTTATTGTGATATGTCCATAATATCCGTACTTATCACACAAAATGTGGTTTGGATATCTTAAAAAATTTCAGACATACGATGATTTGTTTAGCTGAATTTCACACATATACTTCGAAGCGAGGAACTCATCTTTAGAATATAAATGGTTTCCTCTAACCACCAGCCCCCATTAGTTACAAAATAATTTTTGAAAGAATACCTTCTTCTACATTACATGGAAATTGTTTGAGTGACGTATCGTTTGGTAACAAGTGGGGCCTGATGATTAAAGTTTCTTGGGAAAAGTGCATTTCTTACAAGTAAACTTGAACGTTTACATAAGATTAATTTTTATCTCCAAAACGGTTGAGGATATCGTAGTCTTTCGGTTTACACTACAACATTCTCATTATATTAGTACTTTCCAAACGAAATTTGGATTTGATAGCTTAAGCCACTCTGGAGATATCAGAATTTATTTTGAACAACACTATAAAAATTATAATCAGGAAGTGGTCGTTTTTAGACGCACTTTACATGATAACCGGAAGTGTTATGGACATAAATCGTTTGAAGGGCAGAAAACATTATGCGCAGTGTTACATTGATTCTTGGAAGGGTTCTTACAAGGAAGGGTCACGGTTCTCAAATACACCAATCCTATTCATACCTAATACATCGCAAACAACATAACGAGATATGTAGATCACCAAAATTTAAGGTGCCATGGTCCAGGGGGAGGGGCTAGAGGCTCCGGAACTTCAAATGTTACAAAAATGTAAAGGCAGTAGTGAGGTTTTAATGGAATATCTTGAAAACGGGAAAAGTAATCAAAATAAAACTTGCACAACATATAACTGACCACAAGTATTAACAAAAACCATAAGCAGTGTTGCCATCTAGGAAGCAGTGTTGCTAACGAAGAACAGTTACAATTTTGTAAATAGCATTATATACCAATTAATGCACAGTGGAAAAGTACTGGAACTAGAAATGAAAATGGTACAAGTTGGTTGCACAGTGTTGCAAAGTATGGAAGATATATGAGCTGAAAGTAGTCAGGTTAGAAAATATATGTGGGGAGACAGGCCAATATGCTGGTATCTGGAATAACAGTAAAAACGCTAATCAGCACGTACACTACCGAGGGTTAGGAAATAGTGAAAGCACTGCCACCACTGAATGGAACAACGTGTCAAGTAAGATATATTTAAAAGGCACTAGTAACAAACAAAAGAACATTGTGAAGGCTGGTACCATAGTGTTGCAATCTTCGTGTTGGTGTGATATATCTTCCATAGTTTGCCACACTGTGCAACCAACTTGTACTATTTTCTTTTCTATTGCCAATACTTTTCAACTGTGCATTAATTGGTATATAATGCTATTTAAAAATTTGTTCTGCGTTGGCAACACTGCTTATGGTTTTTGTTACTACTTGCAGTCAGTTATATGTTGTGCAAGTTTTATTTTGATTACTTTTCCCGTTTTCAAGATATTCTATTAAAACCTCACTACTGCCTTTATATACATTTTTGTGACATTCGGAGTTCCGGAGCCCCTAGCTCCCCTTCCCCTGGACCATGACATCTTAAATTTTGGCAATCTACATATCCCGTTATGTTGCTTAAGATGTATTGTGAATAGGACTTGTGTGTTTGAGAATCGTGGCCTTTCCTTGTTAGTATCAATTCCAAGTTACAGGTTTCTTGATCATCTGTATCCTAAGTTACAGTGCTTCAAAGTTTTGTGTTTGTTTTGTCTTTAAATGTAGTCGCGATCGGTACTTTACGGAGTCACTTCCATTGAATTTTACTGTTAATATCATATTTCATGTATTGTCAAAGACACGTTTAGGTCTTTCTTTGTAAAATTCATCAGAGAATTCAAATTTGATAAAATTGTGGTACAACCCATAGTTTTTGATGTATGGCTTTATGATTGCGAAAGAAGCCGTTTCTAAAGGGGTTTTCACCTATATTTTTTGCAAATTGTTGATACCTTTACTTTGGCAATTTTTTTTATATCTATCCAAATTTATGTGGTTGGTATTGTGAATTTACATTAAAACAATAAAAAAATGTTGTGAATTTACATTGAAATAATAAAAAATGTCAGCCAATTTTGTCTTCCTTCAAAATATATTTTATATATATTTAATTACTCTGTCTATTTGAGATTGTTAAAAATTTGTACGTGATAGAGAAAAACTCTTCAAAATTCAGCACACCAAAAAATATAAAGACCAGCTGAAATTATCAAATCGAGTTTTCAAATAATATTTTTGTAGACTTGTGTAATCTGTACAACTTATAAAAAGGAATACTAAATCAACCTCAAAAACATGGCTCTTGCAAAGCCTAATCAATAGTTTGAAAGTTATGTCACGTTATCGATCATATTCATTGTGCAATTAAAATAAAATTGCAGATATAGGGACTGTATGTAGACATGCGTGAAATATTCGATTTTGTAGACCTTAAGGCGCCTCCTGCTAAAACAAGTAAACCTCAAATTTGGGGTACCTTCCAACTAGTTCATGGCTGACTCCCAACATCCTCTCCGCTACTCTACCGATCTGAGCCGAAGTTGCCTAGAGGCCATAAATACAAATTAAAAATCAAATTTACTCCTTGCACGGACAGACAAAAACAGAACCTCTTTTGTATACTGCTATAGGCTCACCACACAGCAGTTTTTTCCTTTTTTTTTTTTTTTACAAGCGTCTTGATGTTAAGTATTATTTGTTCCTTTCAGCAACTGAAACAAATGTAAGATGAAACATCCAGTTTTCATCAAACGTTCACTGTTTTAAATTTTGCATTGTTATAAATTATTTTAATAAAAACAGAAGAAGACTCTTAGGAGTATTAAGGTCACAAACAACTTAAATCTGTTAATTTCCTCAATGACGAGGGTGGGAATGGTTTTGTAATTTAACACGAAATTGAAAGAAACAAAAATAGAACAAAAAGTTCAACCCGTTCTACTTGAATTATTCTAATCTTAAACAAGCGAAAGATGCAGTAGTACTTTCCATTGATAAAGAGCCGTTTGCTCCCTCCCCTTCTCCATTAAGAATTGAGAGCAGTGGTGATGCACGGCAATCTGGGACCCGGGGAAGTGAATTTGATTGAGACTCTTTCGCGAACACAACCGTGAGCGCAGTCTGCTACTATTGGTGATAAATATCCTACTTGCCCGTTATTCCGAGCCCCCTGGAAAGCTGGAGAACTCGCGGGGGACTCACTAGCCAAGACGGAGAATTTCCCGTTCACTTGCTATAACCTATCCATGATCGTGAATACTGATGTTGTGGAGAGCCATTCTTCTCAACTATTAATGAGCAATTATTCACTTGTAGAGACCGCCTCACAGTGGGATACCCCCCCCCCAAAAAAAAAACTGTGAAATTAATACCGTCTGAACACTAAGGAAATATTGGTTGGATCTTGGTCAGGGGCTAGGCCATAGGTGTGCTATATGCTTCACATTCACGTAGTATACAAGATATAGCATGTTTCATCTTAACGAAAGCGGTCTTAAAAAATAGCTGTTTAACGGGTTGCTTATATCACAGAAAATTTCTTCATAAGTTCGGCTATCGTGAGGCAAATTAATTGGGTTAATGTGGTCTCCCCAGGTACAAAACAAACTGTTTCTTCCTGAAGACTTTATTCGAGAGGCTCGTGGGGGACTCACGAAAACTATAAATAATGCATATTGACTAATGTGCTAAACTATAAAACTGCAATAAGCCCTTCTTAGTTATCCTCAAAAGTAGCATGAACAATATGTGCTATTATATCCGTATCTCAGTATACGTATGAGTAATACAATGAAAGAAACAGTGGACATAAATGCTATTGATGATATCAAGACTAGCTTGCTTGTTTTTGAAGCAAATGTAATGTTTAAGCATTGTACAAAAATAATTATCAACACTATTAATAAAACGCAAGAAACGTACTTTAAAGCACGCCAAAACAAACGTAACCAAAAATCTGGTGTTGAAAAGACATTTGGACTGACATATTTATTTTATTTTATCTATGGATTTCGACAGTCAGCTATCTATATAAATTCTTAATCTATGGATGACGTCATAACGAATAAAATCACTTGATTGTGATGAACAACTCGATATATTTGGATAGTACTTGGTTTTGTCGATTGACAAAATCAGATCAGCTGTTGCTTTGATTCGGAAAAGCATAGATATTGTTTATGGATACCGGTTTGTGGATGGTGAAGTTAAATAGTGTATTCTCGCATTGTATACTGGTTTAAACTATGGATACAGAACCAGAATCTTTTAGGAAAGATTCAGTGATGACAAAATGATAATGCAAGGAAAGGTAAAATATATTTGTTTTATTACCAGAGCAATTACTGAAATGAATTTTACAGATGGAACTCTTTTACTCAACAATGTCAACAACTATAGCTTCTTTACTTATGGCTTGTGTAAATGTAAAAAAGGTGTCTGTTAGTGTTTCTTTCTGTACCATGTTGTGCATGCTGTACAAAGACTAATGTGATTTTAGTTAAATGAATCTAAGTTTTGGAAGTGGCTTGATCTTTTCTACTAAAACTAACCTAAAGCGGTGTAAGATGTTTTATGCATGTTATGCTAATTGGAACTAACCTACTATTTTGGAAATCTATAATATTACATTTCTAACACTGGAATTAAAAACTAAATAGATATGTGAAAACACAGAGACTAGCAATTACCTTTCGAGGCGTTCATTTCCAAACGGGTCCTTGTCCAAGCATCATAAACGTTAGGAAATTGGCACAAACACTTGTTATATACTTCTAATTTTTAAACGCTAAGGAAAATTTGCAGGTATCTTAAAAATAGTTAAAGAAGGTAGTAGTTTACAAATATTTTACTTTTGCAAAATAATATTGGAAAAGATAAAATAATATAAAACTTTTACTGTTAATTATGTTTGTGTCCTTTACTTTCGCACGAAGTTCAAATGAATTTGAAGACTTTTGGAATAACAAAATCTTATACTAATGTGTTCGAAAGTGATAAAACGAACTGAACAATGCCAATATCTCAATTCCATTTTTTTTGCAGAAGCCGTTTCAAAATGGACATCTGACTTGTACCTGCTGTAGTAATATTTCAGGTACACTGTGCGCGTACGTCTAGGAAAATATATAATAATTTATACTTTTGGTAATAATGTCAGACACGTTACTCATTACTTAATCGTAGAAAATTTTCCAACTTGTTCTCAAGAGTTCAGAGCTAATCAGGAGTGCAATCATCACTTCTGAAAGATTTATATCCTTTTTTGGAGGTAAGAACTCATGGTATCACAGCGTCTGGGAGTTGAAAGTAGTCATCAAAACAAACAAAAAAGTATATGGACACAAACGTCAAAAACGGCGTCCTTTCCGAGTTACGAGCGCGGGAAATTTGGCGGCACGGAACTTTGACGCGCTATAGCACAAAGACAAATGGTCGTGACACAGGCGTGGTGGAATTTCACACAGGAAGTCATAGGCGTAATATCAAAAAATATCAAAATGAAAACTCCAGAACAATTGCGCAAGGGATTCAATAAAGGAAGTGAGGGATTCCCGGTTATGTTTGCAAATGAAGATGGGTCAAAATGAGCTGGAAATGAAAGAGTATGCAATATTAAGTTATAATTTGTCTGCGCCATATCGATAGTGCAAACAGAATCAAAGATATGGAGAATTCTGGAACTGCTGTGAGTGGTTTACATAACCACCAGTAAACTAGTTTCAAGCGTATTTTATTATTATAATTATTTCAAATGAAAGACAGTGGTTTTGCTGAGGCTCATACATGTGAAAAACACAAAATTACTCCAAAACGTAGTCTTATTATTGATCTGTGTGGTTAGCAAATCATGCTAGTAGCATTAAGCCGAAAGTCGTGTTGCAAAATGTGATTAGACGCTATTCATGTTACATAATAATAATTTGTTACCAAACCACCCTGGTCGGCTCTGAAAGCAGCTGTCATGAATTCAAACCATGCAGCGAACTCTTGACTTTCCTCAACTCTACTGGGTGGACCTGAAACACACATCCTATACTGTCCTAGGTAGATATGGAAATACTTAACTCACAGATATAATGACGTCCTGGCGGGATTATAGTAATTGGTATGTGATACTTATGGTAAATAGAACAACTAAATCTTGCGATAGGCGGTATTCGCTTTGGACTACTTACCCTAATTTCCGCCAGGTTAAAGTTACAGCTAAATATAAGGGGGCTAAGAGCGTACTCACAGAGATAGAGACAATGTGCTTAAGTCTAGGTACCTTCTCTATAATTATTCCGTTCCTAGGAAAAGATCTATCTTTGAATTACAGAATGAAACACATGGATTCGTCTGTGTGATGAACTCGTTTAATATATCAAATTTACATAATAAACTTGAATGTGACTTCGGGCAACGAACACAAGACTCTATTCTAAACCTACTGAACCACTGAGTAACATACTGCAACCATTATCACTAATAAACATATAGTCAATAGTAAGCAAAGAAATGGTTTCCAACTTACCTAACTTACACTTGATACAAGACAGTCTTAGAGAGCAGATTGAGAAGTGTGTGTTAAGTTAAAATTCACAAAGTCTTTATCCACAGCTGAACTTGGTCACTTCAAAGTAATAAGCTGGTTGGAAGTCAATCTCGATATCAAGGCGATCCAGAGCTGAATCGGGTCATCTGCACCAAGTCAAATATCACTAACAGTAAACAAGCCGTGGAAGACGAAGAGTCGAAGAGCCTAGCGAGCCGTTGAAGAGCCAAGAGGTATCAAATGACAGGTTTAAATTCAAAACCCGTTCTCGGTGTTCTTGATGTTGATATCACTCTCAGCCAATCACAGATCACTGTTACCGCCCATCAGTGCAATGTGTCCTCCTGAGCACCAACCAAAACCAAGCTGAATTCTGGTTTTGCTGTGCCTTGCTGCTGTGTAAGGTGACCTCTGGACTGCTGCGTGAGGTTGACCCTTGTCCTGTTTGTCTAAGATGATCTTTGTACTGCTTGCCTAAGATGAACTTTAGACTGCTGCGTAGAGACGAACTTTGTTCGACCAATATTCAAGGAGTAGGAATTCGCTCTCTCAATGTAATCTGATACTTGTCTGCATATTTCAATAAATAAATCACAATATACAATTCTTGTTGGAAACCAATCTTGACTTTTAAATCAATTAAATGACTGGTTCTTGGTTCGTGCCCTATTACCTACAAACTATACAACATTTCTCTTTATTACATATTTACATAAATAAATATTTCGCGTAATAAACCTCATACGACAGTACAATGTTGTATTTGTGTGACTTACGCTATCTGCATTAACAGAAAATGTCACTGAGTGACATGCGAAATGAATTAAGTACTTTGTGTGTCTGCCTTCCACGCGGTATGTGTGTAGGTCGAGCGGAGGCACGAACCCTACTCCGGCCGACCATCTTTACCGAGACTTTCCCTTGTTTTGGTCATTCTCATCAGACGAATGCTGGGATACCTTCTGTAAGGCCACGGCCGTTGCGTTTCCAAATCCTTGATCCTCCTGTATCCCGGCCTGAGCTTTAGATGCGTAATGGCCATAAATAAATTCACAAAATTATGTAGTTTGGAGGTGTGATCCTGATTCGGACCAGAAAAATATCATACAGTGCGCCTAGGATATGACCTAACGTATTTGCTTTAACATATTTTGTTAAATCCCTAGTTCAAATTACGAGAGACGAGAGAGAAGGCGGTTCTGCACTATTTTGAAACGAATGTAGAAGCTTAAGATATGTCACCCATTGTTTCGCAGATTGTGTGCAACATTAATATGAATGCACAAACTACTGGACTATTTCTGGATAAATGAACGCCTGTCTACCTGGAACAAAAAGATGGTGCAACGAAGACGGAAAAATGCGAGCCTTATCATTCAAGGTTGTCAAGAGACAAGTATTATTCATCACAAGCCGAGCCAAAAACACACTTTGTCATCTTTGTTGTTGGTAGTGGAGTGTGTGCAGGTTCGACGTATCATAATAGAAGTGAAATGAAGCAGACAATACAACACTTTTGTGCATGGCAGGAAAAAAGTAAACTGGCATAAATAACTTGTCTAATAAATAGTTCGTACCGGTTTTACTTTCTGAGTGCCTCATGTCCAATCCTGGTTCAGACTTCGTATCCCATTTTGCCAGATTGTGTATCAATCAATCAAGGCAGCAAATTGGTACAACAAACACAAGCTTCCTCGAATGGCTTTCCGACTGACGTGTATGAGGTTCTCGCTGCCAGCACCTGCGCATGACATGACGTAAACCTATCAGTACAATCTTCCCCGCATTAGAACAGTTTGCTTTGTTATCGTGGCCAGGTAACAAACTCTCTTTATCTGATCGTGCAGTTCAATGCAATGGCTGAGTACACGTTTATTTATTTATTATTAGAGGTTAGTGCGAATACAGCAAACGCCATTTTACACCGTTCTTGTAACGAAGTGATATAACAATAAATATAACAAGTCTGGTGAGTATGCAGACATGCTATTAATTTATAGCGAAGCCCATCGTAATGGAAGGCGTGCCCATCTTCTTTACGCCGAGCGCTATCCATATCGTCGAGTGCCGTCACGTACTATCATTTCCAGGATAGAACGTCGGCTCAGGGACACAGATACCTTCACCGTCAACAGAATTAACTGTGGAGCTCCAATGCGCGTACGAACTCGGCATTTTGAAGAAGTGCTTCGACGTGTGGAAGGGGATCCTTCGACGAGCACCCGACGCATAGAGCATGACGGGGGTGGGAGCAGGACAACTGTTTGGGAGGTTCTCTACCAAGCACACCTGCATCCATACCATATTCAGCGAGTTCAAAGTCTTGGTCCAGCCATTTTGAGCCACGTGCAAACTTCTGTCAGTGGATTCTTCAGCGCTGTGAAGAGGATCCTGCATTTCTCCACATGATACTCTTCACTGACGAGGCAACATTCTCTAGGGATGGTGTGTTTAACTGTTATAATAGCCACATGTGGGAAGAAAATCCTCATATAGTGTTCGCGAGTGAGCTTTCCAGGAACGATTCAGTGTGAATATATGGGCAGGCATCATACATGGACGATTAATTGAACCATATCTTCTCCCAGAACGTCCCACCGGTGCCAACTACTTAATCTTTTTACAGGAGATACTGCCGGAGTTACTGGAAGAAATTAAACTTGGAATCTGACAGCACATGTAGTTTCAACACGACGGTGAAGTGTCCTTCACTTCACACGGGCTGCCTTACATTATTTAAATAATTCATTTGGACATCAATGGATTGGCCGTAGTGGTCTAATAGCATAGCCACCACGCTGGCCCGACCTGACGACATTGGATTTCTTTCTATGGGGTCACATGAAGACGTTGGTGTATGACACCCCGGTTGAGTCGGAGTAAGATCTCGTAGCACGCATTGCAGCTGCGACGGAAGAAATCCGACACATGCCAGCCGTTTTCGAACGCGTCTATCCGAACATGCGTCGTTGGTGTGAGGCTGTTCGTGGGCGTTACTTCCAGGAACTCTTGTAGCACAATTCGTTTCATGCAATGGACTCCCGACATGCGTCAGTTGGATCATCACAATTCGTACTCTTCGGTTCGAACTTGGCAAATGGCACGTACTGATCTGGTGACCAGTGTTCAGTGTCTTGTATTGCAAACATACTCCATTTGTGCCTTTGTCTCACTGACCCATAATGTCCTGCGCAGGTTCTCACAGTGGTGGTTGCTTGTACGGAGGTGACAAGACTAAGTAGTACTGTTCGCTTCCAATTTCTCTTTTCCTTTCTACTGCAATGAGTATGCTCTTCAGCATACTGTACTTTTCAAGGACTCACGAACACACGGTGAAAAGTCCTTCAGAAGTCCTAAATTTATTTCAAGTATCAATCAATGCAGTTTTGTGTTAGTGCAAACATTCAAACAACGTATGTCATTTCCACTGGGGACAAAAGCTATGTGTCAGTGCACATGACAATCTACGTATCATGTAGACGATTTGTTTTACGACAAATGAATTAAGAAAGCAGAACATACTATTTTGTTGGTGCAGCAACAAAGTGTTACGAAAATGACTCAGTAAGTGTTTGTGGTAATACAAATGGAGAGTGAAAAGTTGCATGAATTGATAACGAATTAATCTAACCCTCAATAATACAATCATGTTTCTGGAATCCTTGAAATTTGTTTACTGGTGGTTATGAAACCACTCAGCAACCCCACAATTCTCCATATCCTTAATTCTGTTTGCACTATCCAAATTGCACAGACGTATTATAATTTAATATTACGTACTATTTCATTTCCCACTCATTTTGACCCATCTTTATTTGCAAACAACCGGGAATCCCTCACTTCCTTTGGGGAATCCCTTGCGCAATTGTTCTGGAGTTTTCATTTTGATATTTTTT
>JAGDQP010027605.1:0-20534 GCA_022664845.1 Lepisma saccharinum
GTTCCCTGCTCACCCGTCACAAACGTGAGCCATTTCTGGACAGAATGGTGACAGGGGATGAAAAGTGGGTACATAACATCATAACATTACACCCAAACGACAGTGGGTACATAAAGGGGGGGGGCGCAGGAACCGTGCCAAAACAGGATCTCCACCCCTGCAAAGTGATGTTGAGTGTTAGGTGGGATAATTCATTTTGAGCTCTTGTTACGTAACCAGACCATCAATGGAGATGTCTACTGTTAGCAGCTTGGGCGCCTACCGACTGCATTGTTGAAGAAACATCCTGCCCTTAATCGCAAGGGTGTGCTCATCCACGGTGATAACGCGCGCCCACACACGGCAAGAAGGACCTGTGCTAAGATCGAGGAATGTGACTGGGAGAAACTCCCTCACTCGGCGTTTTCACCAGATCTGACACCAATAGACTACTGCCTTTTTCACGGCCTGCAAAACCCTTTTCCGGGAAAACACTGCAAAATGAGGATGACATGCGATGAACTGTGATCAAAGTTTTTGCCTGCAAAACTTGTGACCTCTATTAGCGGGGGATTCAACAATTGGTTGACAGGTGGCAGAGTGTCGTGGAGTCCAATGGAGACTATTTTTCTGACTAAAGGTAGTATTCCAGGTAAGTTATCGTTCCTTTTACTCATGGTGCAAAAATGCGACATTACTTTTGGAATAAGCTGATACATATTGTTGCAGTGTCTCACTTCTTAGGGGTTACCATATTCTAAAACCTAAAATTGCTGACATCATTTTCCTCACCAACGCATTATATAAGTAACATATATAAATAATAGGTAAGCCATTCCCGTACTTTAATTCTCATTGTCTGAATTGTGTATGACGCCATCTGGAAGATATTGTCGATTGATGCACAAGCGCGTGATAGCTGTTCGTACAACGAGTTAGTCGCCTCACGAAAGATTACGCTTTTTATTTTTTTTATTTGGTGTGGGTGGGTGGGTGCAATCCTGATCTATGGTGTTTGCATCGCGTATAATGAAACATATGCAACTTGGTTTTGTTGATGTATCGGTTTCGATGTTTTTAATCCGTCAGAGATCTAGGCTACGAAAAATGTGGACAAATTAGAGGATTCCGAAAAATGTGTGCGGGCAACTCTCAATCTCAATATCAAAATGCGGACATGTCCGCATAAATACTGACGTATGGTAACCATAGTCTCAGTGTTCCAACTTTGGATCTGAAGTACGAAAATTTCAACTTAAATTTTCCTCCCTCATTATGAAATTTCTTTTCTTGTTAACAATTCTAAATTTATTTTTATTAAAATGAGAGTTACTTTTCATGAAACTGTTAATGTCCCACCACGGTTGAAACCTGGTCACTTTTGGTGACCCGATGACCCGATCTGACCCTATCATAGGTGATCCGGAGACCCGGTCCGAAACTTAACCCGACTGACCCGGTCTGGGAAATATAATTAACTGGGAATTTTCGCGTTGTATTTTTCGTGCTCTGGGGGTATCATCTTCACTTTTGGTCACCCCTGAAAGGAACACTGTTCAAACGCAAGGAATTAATTAAAAACTCGGTTTTGTCCTCCAGGTTACTGGTCTAAATCGGGTCACCAGGTCTAAACCCGCTGACGCGGTCGAAAACTTGCATCGATGACTGGTTTCAGCTCTGTGCCTCACTGTCTGCACCTAGGTAGGAACAATGGGACAATTTCGAAATGAAGCATTTTTATTATCTTTTATTAACTAAATAAGTAACAATCTCTGTGTCCCTCATTACATTAGGGGGATACAGAAAATTTAAAGGAGAGCTCTTATTTATAGAAAGCAGATTTTTATTTGCCTCCATGATAACATTATGTGGACGAAATTATTTTAAGAAGTACCCTAACCCCCTTTCCTTAACTACATGCTCGACTATATCTGCATACAAAGACAAAATCACCTGTTTGTCAATTTTTGTATTCTGTGACAGAATTATTTATTTGGTTATATTTTGATGGCAAAATTACCGATTAGCTAATACTTTTGTGACGAAATACCCTAAGTCCGCGTGAACGAGTCGAAACAAAAAATAAACATGTTTATATATCATCATCATCATATTCAGCCGTTTTCTATCCACTGCTGGATGACGGCCTCCCCTTTTTCTTTCCACATATCTCGGTCTGCTGATATCCTCATCCATGTAGCTCCTGAAAAACGCTTGATTTCATCTACCCATCTTACATTTGGACGTCGTCTCGGTCGCTTCTTTTCTCTAGGAATCCAATGTAGTACATTTGTCGTCCACCTTCCATCTGTTCGTCTAGCTATGTGACCGGCCCATCTCCACTTCAGCTTCTTCGCAATCTTGATTACATCCTCTACCTTTGTTTGTGCACGAATCCATTCATTTGTCTTCCTGTCCCTCCTGGTTATTCCTAGCATGCATCTCTCCATTGCTCTTTGTGTGACTCTCAATCTTTGAGTCGTTTCCGCATTCAATGTCCAAGTTTCGCAGCCGTACATCATTACAGGTAAGACACATTGATTATAAACTTTACGCTTCAGACACATTGGAAGTTTGCTTTTGAAAATAAAGTGTAGTCTTCCAAACGAATTCCACACATTTTACATCTTTTACTTATTTCATCAGTCAACTTGGCATTCGATGTTTTGAGCTGGCCTAGGTAAACATACTCATCAACTATGCCTATTGTCTCTCCGTTAATCTTCACTTCCTTCTTTGCAGCATGTTGGTTATACATTACTTTTGTTTTACTTAAGTTCATTTTAAGGCCGATTTTCCAACTCTCATTACTCAGTTCTTCCATTCTGGTTTGTAGTTCTTCTGCACTTCAAGCAAACAGGACTATATCATCAGCGAACCGTAGGTGAGGAAGATATTCGCCATTAATTTTAATTCCAACTTCATCCCAGTTTAAATTTTGGAACACTCTCTCCAGAACCGCACAAAACACTTTTGGAGAAATTGAATCTCCTTGCCTTACCCGCTTTCCAACTTTAAATTTTTCACTTTCTTGATGTAGTCTAATGACAGATGTGGCAGTCGAATAAATGTTTCGCAGTAGCTCGATATACACATTTTCGATACCTTGATGATCAAGTGATTTAAGTACTGCTGACAAGGAGACCGAATCGAAAGCTTTTTTGAAATCTATGAATCCCAAACATAGTGGAAGTTCATATTCATTAGTCCTTTCGATAACCTCATTCAATGTTTGTATGTGGTCCATTGTGCTAAATCCACGACGAAATCCAGCTTGTTCCCTTCTCTGGTTAAAATCCAAGTCCTGTTCAATACGATTCAAAACAACTTTGGTGAACATTTTGAATAGAACTGACAGTAAACTAGTTGGTCTGTAGTTTTCCACGCGTTCTTTGTCCCTTTTCTTGTACAACAAAATTATAACAGCATTATTCCAACTTCTGGGTATTTCTCTCTTCCTCAGGCACATTGAGAATAATTTCGCAAGTTCCTCTTTCATGTTTTCACCTCCCCATTTAAACATCTCTGCTGTTAGTCCATCTTCTCCTGGAGACTTTCCGTTCTTCATCCCTCGAAGTACTTTATCCACTTCTTTAATTACATCTGGAACATCTACATCATTTTCTTCAGAGTCTTCATTTCCTAGTTCTTCCTCGGAGTAGTATAATTCTCTGTAGAAATTTTCAAATATTTTTATAATTTCTTTCTTATTTCGTGTTACGTTCCCGTCTGGCCTCTAAACTGCAATTATTTGCTTTTTCTCTATCAAGAGCAACTGTTTGCTTTTTTTCAGCTCTTGTTCTCCTCGATTGTATTTCTAACAAGATTTTCGTTATATCTTCGTACATCCTCTTTTATTTTCTTCCTTACGGTTTTATTTAGTTCTATGTATAATTCCTTTTTATGTAATTTTCCTCTTCTTTCATTTCCCTTCTTCTCTTCATCAAGAGTTTAGTTTCTTCTGAGATTTTGCTCTCCCTTTTCTTTCTGGTGCCTGCTATTTCCTTGACTGTCTCTCTTGTTATCTTGGCCAGTATTTTATTTCTGCTATTGATGTCTTCTTCATCCTCTTCCAAGGTGCTAAATCTGTTGCTTAGTTCTATCTCGAATGTCTCTCTGTTTCTTCCTAGATTTTCCAGATCTAAAAGTGACGATTTTTTTCTGGTAAGCTTCTTTCTCTCTAGTCTAGTATTTAGTTTCAGCTTACATCTCACCATCCTATGATCACTTGAGACTTTGAAATTGTTCAGAACAGACACGTCTTGCAGAATTGCCCTGTTATTCGATAGAACGTAGTCTATTTCGTTTTTGGTCCCATTTGGGCCTTTCCATGTCCACTTCCTCTGGGGCGGTTTCTTGAAAAATGTATTGGAAATTAACAATCTGTTGGCTTCTGAGAATTCCACTAACTTCGCTTCTCTCTTGTTTCTTTTGCCAAATCCAAAGTTTCCCACTTTCGTGTCACTGCTCTGCTTAGCTCCTACTTTCGCATTGAAGTCTCCCGTTACAATTTTGTAATACGATTTGCTACTATCCAAAATCTTCTGTATCTCCTCGTATAGGTCTTCGATTTCCTCCTCCGGATGTGAGGTTGTTGGAGCATAGACTTGTATAATTTTCATACTGTATCTGTTGTTTATCTTTATTACTACCCGTGCGATTCTATCTGAAACTCCTTCAATTTCTGTGATCCATGACTTCAGGTATTTATTAATTATAAAGCCAACGCCTGTCGGTTTTCCATTTTCTGTTCCTTTAAATTCCGAGTGTGCCCCGACGGTAGTTCCAACTGTTGTTCATTCTTCCTCCACACTTCTGGGATATTCGTAGCATATTCCTAGAATGTGCCTGTGCTGTATGGGACATTAAAGAAAATCTATACCATAGTTGAAAATAACATATTGAATACACGTTGTATTAACGCCTTATCAACGCAATGATGTCTTTCTTGAAATATGGTTTAAAACTAAACGTAATTTTTATCAAACGGTAACGGTTAATCAACGAAATGAACCTAAAATCAACATTGAAAACACGTATATGTGTTACTGGAGCAGCATCAAGAATCGAACCCGGATTCTTTCGATTACAAGGCGAGCACTTTACCGGTTGCTCTACCTCATCAAAATATATAGCCATTTCATCTGCAGCGACTACTGTTGACCAGTACAATAACTATTATCGCCATTCCTGGTCAACTACTAAAAAATTATTGCTAAATTTATTAAGTATATGTGTTATAATGGAGAAATCTAGTAGCTAATTAATCCACAAGTGTTGATCTTTATGTTGTGTATGTTAAACAAAAATTAGAAACTAACAAAACCAAGGGAAATGAAGTAAATACACATACTGTAAGCAGAAGATGATGTACGCACGCGTTTCCCGCACCTGTCGCGTAAAGTAACAGAGTCAGGGACGGCATTAAGGATGTGCGGGGGTGGGCAACCGCCCACCCTAACAAAAGTAGAATAATAAAGGCGACATCCTGTACTTCAAAAGCAATAGGTATTACTTTCGATTGTAATTCTAGCACTCTGTTTAACTCTGCAATGAACAATGATCTTAAGGCAGATATTTGTAATAATATAATGATGCCAATAGTCGTGATTAGTGAATAAAATTTTAAAAAAACGGTCATGCTATTGGAAACGCCGGTGTTTGTATTGAACGGCTGAAGGAAAAGGCATTGCTTTTTAAAAAGCCGATTGAATAATGGACAGGGCTGGGCAGTATTGTCTATTGTCTCATTTTAGAAAGAAAGAGAAGGAGCAGAGTAGTGCTTTGTGTCGGCGCGATAGCTTCTTGAAAAAGGGTTGCGATAATGCAACTTGCAATTGTTTACAGCAATGTACCGCATGTCTTACCCGTGTAGCATTAAATTATAAACAGATTTGCTTTTAAAATCCCTTATTATAGCATTGTGGAGTTGATCTCTGTTGGGCTCAGAAGTCTCGGTGGTCGGTGCTTGTTCAGCTATGTCGAAAAAACTTATCAGTGATTTCTTCTCAGTGTCTTCCTCGTGTTCAAAGAAGCGCGATTTTCAATCCATTGACGCAAGTGATTATCCTTCTTCTTCAATATAGAAAAAGACAAAATATACGAATACTTGTGACCACCAGGTTTCGGAATTTGAAGTGTTCGATTTCGAAAAAAGTGAAAATGAACTAGAATCTTGTGATTCTGGAGAGAGCGAAGACAACAGCATTGCTTCTGATGATACTACTAAGCAGACGTGCCTTTGTGTCCAACCGAAAGCCCTAGTTGTATTAATAGTGTCAACTATTTACCAGAATTTCCATCCGACGAACCCCACCAACCACATTTGTATCATTACCCCACAACAAAATTACGCAAGGACAATCGGTCATTCAAAAGTGACTGGTATAAAACATTTCCGTGGATTGAGTACAGTGTGCAGAAAAATTCTGCCTTTTGTTTTCCTTGTAGAATGTTTTCATTGCCTAACAAAAAGAAAGGGGAGAATGATATATTTGCATCAGTTGGTTACAAAAACTGGAAAAGAGCTATGAAGAAGGACTCAGGTTTTCGAAAACACGAAAACAGCGAGCATCACAAATCTCAGATTGCTTGGGCTTCGTTCAAAGAAATGAAATCCAAAGGTAGTAATGTATCTGTCGCCACATGTGTAAGTGAAGTGTATGACCGCCAAGTGAGGGAAAACCGTCAGTACGTTGCACGTCTTGCGGATTTGTTACGCTAAAAGATATCTGGATTAAGGTAGCAAGTAGAAAAATGAAGCCAACGACATTTCGTGACAGATTATATTATCTGTCTAATGTGTTTTCTACTTTTCAAATAATACTCTCATTTCGTTTGTAATAAAATATTTTTGACACAAATATATTAAAACTAAATAAAAGTATTTGATATTTAAAATTATTTGAATGTTTTCAATTAATCAAATGTAAAAATTTTTACTCGGAATAGTTTATTCTTCTACCTTAGTGTTATTTATGTACATTAAAGAGCCCCATTTGAAGTGCAGTTACTGCTTTGGACCAGTGTGCGAATTAATGGGAACTTTACAGGGGGATAAAATGGGGAGGGTTGAAACGTCCACATTACCACGAAAATAAACAGATTCGAAATAATATTTCTCTTATTGGCCTTCCAGTGTCCCCAGTAGATGAGCCGTTACGCTCGTCTCGTCGCCTTGTAAGTAAGGGATCCCTCGTTCGATTCCCGGTAGGGACAAAACTGATTCGGATCCCACTGTAGATCCCGTCCTTAGGACGTTATGATCATTCCATGGAAGCCAATGGCAAACCACCATGGGTTCACCTTGCCTAGAAACCTTCGGGTCAAAGACCTGCCTTCGGGCAGAACACTACATCATCGTATTGACCTTCCACTAATCGGTCATCGCGTGCTATGAATATTGCTTAGGTATCGTCAGTGATACGGCACAGAAAGTGGCTGCCTCTTATGTACTATCTTCTTATGACATTAAATGTATAGTATTATGTATGGCATAAAGTATCTTCTGAACCACTAACGATTTTTTTACCCGTTTATCTTAGGTTGAAGCTTATGTGGCTATGAAGAGAACGTTTAGGGCAGTTATTCTAACACCTGCTGAGATAAGTAATGAAAATCGCAGTCGCTCTTCTGAAGCAAGACGTCTATTGAGTGAAGTGAATTTTCAGTTTGTGTTCCAACTTAACTTGTTCACACTTTTTCTTGGGAAGTTGAAAAGATTGTCAGATTATCTACAAAATAAGGAGAGCACACTGGCTGATGCTGTTTTAGTTACGAAGGGTGTAGTGGATTATTTCACTGATATTCGAAACACAGTCGAGGAGTTCCAAAAAATTTGGAACGAGTCTTTGGGTATTGCTGAAAATAATGGAATAACTCTAACGGGTCCAATGTCCAGAACACGTTCACTGCCCCATCACTTACGTCAGTATATTATGACTGAGCAAATATCTGTTGAGGAAGAAGATATCCAGTCCCAAGAAGACTACAGACTTAGGATATTTCTTCCTGTAATTGACAGAATAATTGCAGAAATGAATAGGCGTTTTACAGAAAATACAGGTATTCTATGTGGGATAATCAGTCTTCACCCTAAAAGTGAGTACTTCCTCTCGTTTGAGAAAATTGAACCACTTGCACGTCATTATGGATGTGATGTCGATAGTGTAGAGGTGGAACTGAAAGTTCTCCCGAAAGTTTTGAAACGTTATGGGGAGGAAAAGCAATGCAAAATTACCTCCGTTTCTCAGTTTACTGAAGTGATGGATTGTTTCAAGATTGCTTTTCATGAAATTCACAAATTAGCCGTAATTGCTGTCACCATTCCTGTATCTAGTTCATCATGTGAGCGTTCTTTCTCGTGCCTTAGACGGGTTAAAACATATCTAAGAAATCGAATGGCAAACAATCGCCTAAGCGATCTTTGTTTCCTTTCAGTAGAAAGAAAACTTGTAATGACTATTGCCCTAGAGGATGTGGTAAACGCATTCGATGCTGGACATAAAAATCGATGCATTGCACTTCATTAAAATGCAGTTATAAAAGTTGATTGTAAGCTTGTTCGCACCATGTGATCAGCCCTTCATATTCTAAAATACATTGTGGTTTCTGTGGATCATGATGAAGTTTTGTTATTGCTGTCTACTTTATCCTATTTATAATTTATAATTTTTTTCATTTTTTGGTAACTTGTGTTACAGGTTTAAAGATTTCTGTGTATACTTGTAAGGTCTTAATGATTAAACAATCATGCTGTCGTATTTCTCTATTCTTTTAGCAACATAAGTCTTTGCTGTTGCATATAGAGATCATATCAAAAAATCTAATGTGTACAAATTAAGAATGTGAGAGACGATATCATTGATTTGTGTTTAGTCTCTTGCTTTCTTGTAATAAATTGTTCAAAGATAAAATTGTTTATAGTAGCCCATTTTTTACTTTACCCACTTATTGTGTTATTAACGAAAGGTAGAGTATCATCTGTTAGCCTGTGTTGTTTGAACCTTCTTTTATTTCTATAATATTCATGTGCATTCTTGGAGGGAGAGGAGGTAACCATTTAAAGAATTAAGCTGTCTTGAACTCCATCGACTACACACCGTCATTACTGTAAAAAAAACTGGTGGTGTAGAGACAGCGTGTCTGCCATGCGGCATTCGGTAGGTCGAGCGTGGGCACGAACTCCCACAGCCCATCCTAAGTCCTGGATTTCTTTAGTCCCACCAGGCGAATGCCGGGATGGTACCTTCTCTAAGGCCAGGACAACTGCTTTTCACATCTTTGTCCCTCCCCTATTTCGGTCTGAGCCTTAGCTAACTAAAGGCTATAAAAATTCAAATTTAATTATTGTCAAAAAATGTCTACATTGTCCAGTTTTCATTTTCATTGTCCGCCCACCCAGAAATTAGGCCCGCCTCCCTCCGCCCACCCTATCAAGCGTTTGTGGCGCCGTCCCTGAACAGAGCTAGCGACAAATACCATTCGAGATCACGTATTTGTGACCACCGTTGGGTCGCAGCGCACGTTCTTTGCCCATTCACCTGCAAATGACGAATACATTTAATTAAATCGTTATTATAGCAGTAAATGTGGGACAACCAAATTGCTTAAGTATTGAGATAGGAAGAAACAAAGGAAACTCTTCGTCCATATCTACGGAGTGGGTATGGAAGCTACGTTTCTCCGAAATTCAGAGAACTATAGTATACATTTAGACATAATTATATATACTTAACATACATTTCATATCGAGACACACCTTGAAACCCTTCCGATATCAATTTCTATATACATACCTGGTGCAATGCCACGCGCGGTAGTAAAGTGGTTGTGGCAAAAGAGACGTGACAACCAGACTAATCTTGTTTCTTGCGAAGTATTTTTCCCCTTCCTAAAAGAAAACTATGGATTTGTAAAACACAGAGGAACAAAATTATATGACATTCCATATTTGAAAGTACTTTAAGTTTACCTTTTCTGTTTCGTAACAAAAATTACGAATAATGTGGGTGTTATGCATTACTGCAACTTTATCGCCAGCCGCTATTGATTTTATTTAATGCAAATTTTTAGTATTCTGATAAAATTATTTTAGAAGAGATCTGACTCAGGCCTCTAATTTGCCAACCAGTTGTCTATCTCGGAGATGGAGGCATGACCAATGCAAATTAGTAATCTATTTATTTAACTTTATGTACAAATCAAGAAACAAATGTTAGATTGCTAGAACACATGGGAGGCAACTTTATCATTATTTGTGCTACTCATAATGTTGATTTTAGTCTCGAAAACTTTCACAACGAAAAAAAAAAGCAATCCGCCATCGTCCGAGTCACTGACATTAACCACAAATGTTGCTATCCACTTAATATGTTTTTGAACCACACAAAACGCCTCTGTTAGTGCTTTCTGATCGTTGACTTTGAATAGAGGTTGGAGCCTTACAGTTCATGTTGAGACTGAGTAAAACGATAGACACAAATGTGAATAAAGAAATTTCTAAAAATATCCCAACAAATACAACACAATCTTATTTGAATATAGCACAAGAATGCACAACTCCTTTGTCTTTGTTTTAATTTATAAAAATTATAAGGGATAAGAAACTACCCTTTACATTGCAGAACCCCCCCCCCCCCTACCTGCCAATCAACAGCGCCGGAAACAAAACAACGGAGAACTACAGAAACATTTAATATGCAATTCCGGGTCGCTCATCTGTGAAGCCTCACTATACTTGACAAACAGGGGGCTTTCCCTAACGAAGGGTAAAACAGAAAATGTAAAACTTCACATTAGTAAGTCAGTGAGAAAACTCGTAAGGAGTCATCAAACAATGACACACGGACTGGAAACCGGCTATCTGAACCTTCTCAACCAAGGTCACATCAGAGCTAAAACATAGTTTCACCAGCCAAGGTCATCACCTACACACTTGACGAGTAAAACAACTCACGGTACCACACTGGTAACAGTAGAAAGCATAATTACTAAAGAAACATTTAAGTACTGGAGAAACCAGAAGTAAGCATGCGATTATTAGAATTGCAAATATCCACGTCACGAAGAATAGTTGAAACATCATAATCGACGAAGTAGCCCAAAGAAAACGTAAGCTAAAGATGTAGGAAAAGAAAAAAGGGGAGGGTGAGAAAGATTCTCCGACCCACCAGAAGAGAGAACCATGAGAACAACCCAGCTCGAAAGCACAGAAAGGTGTTTGAGTAGCGTGTGCCTCCAATAAACAGACTTCAGACTGGAGACGATAAACTGATGTTTACCCTTAAACACACACATAAGAACGCAGAACGTAAAATTTGAAATCAATCATGAAAACACATGATATGTAGACATCACGTGAAACTATTAAAGCATAAAATTGCAAGATCACCACAAAAGCGCACTTAGATCAAATAACGAACCCGAATACTACAGTAGAGCCTGTAGCAGTAGCTCCCACCAGTAGTATTCGTCATATTCTAACAGAAAGAGAAGGAGAAAATTTCTATTAACTATCTGCCAGAAGAGGACGAAGTTGTCACTTGGCGTTCAAGGTCACTGTAGCTATTTTGTGAAATATCAGCGGCATGAATAAAAATAGTTCATTAATGGGTATTAAGCAAAAGCTAAAACGCTAAGCAATTTAGAACAACTAATTTACGTGCATTAACTTAGACGCAAAGCAAAATAACGGTTCGCGACATAGCTTGCATTGAACATTAAACCTGCAATCGAAATAAAAGAACTTTCATGCAAATTTGTCTCTCGTTCTCTATAATTTAATCTAAGAATGTTCAACTATACTCCACATATGTAACTTCTAAATGAAAGTTAATAAATCCTTTTTATTCACTGTTTATTTCCATAAAAAAAAATCCTTGAAGCTTCTAAATCACAGAGTAACATTTGTGCCAGGGTATGTTATACAATATTTACACTGAAAAAAAAAAATAATAATTTCTGGCAAAGTTGGAACAATTCCACAAGTAAAGTCGAAGGGGAAAAATATTTGGTTTCAATTAGTTTCAGTCCAAAGTTGAAAATCTGCTCATTCGAAAACAACCTTACATATCTTATATTAGAACAAAACATGTCTGCTAGTAGCAGTCCGAATACAAATTCTAAATACTGCTATGACAAGAGCCGAACTAGTAATTTGAAAATACCGTACTTATAATTCGCTGAATATTCCGGTAAACAAATTTTGTCTATTTTCAGTTTATAACAACAAATTGAAATCATAACCTTTTCAAATAATCGAAGATGAAAATACAATTGACGTTGGGCCACTTCCACTTAACCCACTTTTATAGAATACTTCAAAGACAACCAAAAATCTGAATACAAGTCATAAGGAGTGAAGCACCACGCGTGCAAAATCAATCACAACAAAGTCGAACTTTCATGGTGTAAATAATTTTTGTTATTGTGGCCTTACAACCTTCTAATGCTTTTGATTAAAATGTGTCTAACGATCGAGTCGGTTGGATGAAAATTTTAAATAAATCTTACACAGTTAATGCGCGAAAGAAAAACAAACGCAACCTACCACTGAGTGCAGATATTAAAGTTACTCCGTACTTGAAACGACAATGAGCTTTTATCAAAAATAAATATGTATCTGTAGGAGTAGCTAAAGTATATTCAAACATTAAAAACAACATTGCAGAATGTAAATGTGAGTAAAAACTCAGAACAAGAATTTGAGGGAATGTTAATCACCAGATTATGGCTATACTATAGCACAGCATTAAGAAGATATAGTCAGCCCATGTCCGCCGCAACCAGATTAGCCTTGCATCTCGTAAATTACACTTTGTACTACCATAATTAAAGCAAAATAGTTACGCACATCGAACAGTACAAGAGCGTAACAACCGAAAGTAAAATATGAATTAAATTTTGTTTCCCAAATGTTATAACTTCGAGAATTTAATTTTTAGAAAAAACTCAAAATGTCTTCTCCCACTTCTCCCATCGAAACAGCATGCAAGAAGGAACGAAACTTGTCCCAACTTTTGGTTTTAAAATTTCTCGCTAATCCGGTACGGGCGAAGACGACTTTATATGTTTTTATCAACATTCATATTACCTGCCAGACAATTGAGTGATCATGTATGACGAATATATTTCATAATACTACATAATTTATTATTTTGGAGCTAAGTTGCCTGTCCTTACAGAAACGTCTTCTAGTTCTGTCTCTAGAGAGGAACACACCCCTTTACTCATCGGTGACAAAAAACTGCGCTGTCCAAATCAAACAAGACTGGCAGGTCATAACTCTAGACAAGAAAGACCCCAATTCTCACATTCACATTCAGTAACAGAAAGGTCAAGTTAACAAATGTTCAAATATGCAAAACTCAAAATATTAAATAAGTTTATTAAAATTTAATAAATTTCAAAGAGAAAGCTTTATTCTGGCGGGAAGATTCTACCAATAGTAAATAACCGCATACTTAAGATGAATCATTGCTTCTTATCCAATGACAGCAGATAAACTGTAACTCAATGAGATGATCTGTAATATACGAAAGATGCTAAGAAAGTAGTTTGGGAAGAAAGAAGCTTTGCGCCAGAGTAGAGCAAGCAAAAGAAAGCGATATAATAAATACATTTGTTTGAAAAGGAATAGTGATGGTCTAAAGAGTAATAGCAATCTGGAGATCAACATAGTAAAAATCTTTCCTTTGAAGATCGACGCAAATAAAACAAAACTGACCGGAAATAAATACCATGGAACGGAATTTTAAGTCCGTTACAACATTCTCTCTTAATTAAAAGGTCGTAAATTTACCAATTTCTCTCCTTGTTGTGTTCACTAAATCTTACTTTTGATGCAGTTAATCTATTTATTCTACAAACAAAATGAAGCTAAAGAACAAGCGTTTCCTTATTTGGTATGTAGACAGGGCCTGAAGGTCAAGTAGTGCCTTTTTAGCTTAGTTTCTCTACCACCATAATGATACAAAACTATTGAGGGGTATGAAGGCACATTATCCCATATATACACTTTCGTTATTCATACATGTAAAATATGTATTTTAATTCGTGTGTAATGTCGCATGATCAGTAAAAGTATAGGGTGGGTTGCCCCAATGTTGGACAGAACGCAGTACCGGACAGTGCTAGTTCTCCTTTCTCACGGTAGATAGCAATAGTTAACTAGTATATGTAGATGAAGGTTTACAGATAGTGGTAGTATCCAGGAGTTAGAGCCTTTTGTTTCTCTCAATCACGTGTGAGAAACTGTTAGGTGTAGATTTACTTGTAGTTGAACAACGTGAGACAATTTTGTTCTTGTTTTTCACAACTTAAGTTTTGGATAGTAATTATGGTTTTTCGTTCTTCTGGCTTGCGTGACACTATGGGAACGAAGAGGAAAGTTCAGTGGGAAGAAGGAAATGTTAGATTGAGTGTTGATGGTGTTTTCGGAAGTGAATTCACCGTATAAAAGTACTCTCAGTGGTCAGGTAATACAGATCCTTATCAGAATAATGGAAACACCTGTAGTTGGCAACACGTCAGATGTATGGGTTGGCAGTGGTGTCATGACGACCGCAGCGCCGGACTGCTGGTGGTGGTGTGTTAGGTCGGTCTCCATACTACGTCAGGCGTCGTGGAACAGGAGTGTACAGTGGCTGCAGCAGACGGAGGTAGTGTAAAATGGGAGACCTCTCAGAGTTTCAAAGAGGGCAAATTGTTGGTGCGCGGTTATGTGGAGTGAGTGTGACGGCAGTGGCTAGTGTGTTAGGTGTGTCGCCAGGGACAGTGTCGAAGGTGATGACGGCCTACACAACACACGGGAAAACCACATCGGGGAAGCGGAACAGTGGGCGGAAGAAAAGCATCAGTGACAGGGCACGCCGGGTATTAAAGCGCATTGTCACGCGGAACCGTCGTGCCACTGCGGCGCAAGTGACGGAGGAACTCAATCAGCACCTCCCCCAACCTGTTTCGACAATCACAGTCCGCCGCGAATTACATGACATGAACTTACGGGGTCGTGTTGCACGGGCCAAACCTCTCATCAGGGACCAGAACGCTTTAGCACGCCGCAAATGGTGCCGCGACCATGCAACTTGGACCGTTGACGACTAGAAACGTGTGGTATGGTCGGATGAGTCACCATTCACCCTATTCCAAACCACGGGCCGTGTTTATGTGTGGAGAACGCCCAAAGAAGCGTATGATCTGCAGTGTCTCCGCCCAACTGTGAAACATGGCGGCGGCACGGTGATGCTGTGGCCAGCAATATCATTGTTTTCATTGGGTCCTGTGGTCACACTTCGCGGACGCATCACTGCCAACGATTATGTCGCAATTTTAGGAGACCACTTGCATCCTATGGTCCGGATGTTGTTCCCGGACAATGACGCCATATTCCAGGATGATAATGCACCCATTCACACAGCTGGAGTTGTTGCAGCGTGGTTTGAGGAACATCGGGATGAAGTTCAACACCTCCCCTTGCCCGCCCAATCCCCAGATCTCAACATAATTGAACATCTGTGGTCCATCTTGGAAACACGACTCCGGCGACGATTTCCACCTCCATCCTCTCTCACAGAACTGGCCGATGCCCTGCACGAGGAATGGTGTAATATTCCACTTGCTACCATTCACGACCTCTATGCCTCCATCCCACGTCGCATCAAGGCTGTTCTGAAGGCGAAAGGTGGCCCGACACCATATTAATCTGGTAAGTTGCACTTTCGTTCAGGTGTTTCCATTTTTCTGATAAGCATCTGTACTTCTTTAAAAGGTTATAGCAGCATCAATGTGTAGATTAAAAAAACGTTCACTGATGAACTCAAGCAGGAACTTGTGTGTAGTAGAGTATTTTGTACTCTTTAAGGAATGACGTAATACCTCAACTTTGCAATTCTCACGGCTCCCTGAAGCTAGTGGCTGTGGTTATATGGTAGGACCTAAATTATACTGGAGTTGACCTCCTTGTTTAAATATGGTACTCTGATGTCTCTATGTTGTCTGTGATTGCTGCTGCTGATTATTATTTTTCACCTTTTGAGATGTTCTGAATGTGTGTGTGAGTTGAAGTTCTATGTCGATTTGAAGAAAATTTTAAAAATGATAATAATGTTTTGAGAAGTTGATAGCTAAAACAAAAATTGATCTTGATGTAATAAGCTTTGATGTTCGCCCCAGCATAGGAAGATTTGAAATGAATAAATATATAGATATAATGAAAGTTAAAAAATATATGAGTTGCTAATGGTATTAAAATATCTGAAATACTAATAATAAATAATTATAAATGGTAGAGTAGATTTATATTAATAAGGCTTAGAAACAGCATGCACTATAAATAACAACAACAAACACAATAATAATAATAAGCATGTAGTCAATAATACTATTTGACATAAGATGTAAAGATGTCAGATAGAAAGATCAATTGTAGTTCACAAGTGTGAGATTTTTCTCTTTGTGAATTACTCTAATCAAAAATAATGACTCTGATACCGGTAATACAAATTACGGGTAAGACAGGAATCTATGACCTAAGCTAATAACAGGTGTGAGGAAAGACATATCTCGGCGAGCGTTCTTCCAGTGAGAGTAAAGGAAAAGTTAGTGACAAAGGCTACTATTTAGGTATCGTACGTTTACCTTGAAAAACGTTAGTTATGCCTTACAGCAGAACTCGAACCTGCGTAATTCTCTAATGTCAGTACAGAAATTTAAAAATATCTTAAATACTAATACTAATAATAAAAAATAAATATTGATAAATGATGGAGTAGATTTAAGGTTATACCAATAAGGATAACCTTCAGATTTATAAAAGCAGTATGAAACACAAAATTATATGTATATATAGACTGACATCGTTATGATAGCCTTGAAGTCAGACTCTACTCGAGTCTCCTTTCCTTTCTTTCTACATCCTTCCATCTACCCTACCGTACACAAACTAGAGAATTCTGTAAAGATGAACTGTGGAGTGACAGCAAGTGTCAGAATGCAGCCATAGGAAAATATAAAACATTTATTGTTTCTTAAAAGATCTATTACTCTATGCAAATTGAACTTTCTGATTTTCAAAGTACATAAAACTTTCTTGAATGTACAAAAGAAAATTAATAAAAATGCTTATTATTTTGTATTAAATATGCATCGGGATATACACATCAGTAGAATGGGGTTACTTGGTGCCGTTTTTGTCCGTAATCAGAATTTAATCTAATTCATAAAAGGCTACAAGCTATATTATAAAACTCTGAAGAACGTACTCTAGCTAACCTACATGGCAGCTGTTTCACACCATACAAGTTTTCCATTTAGGGTCGTAGCTATGAAATTCCACTATTGTAGCCATCTTCCCCCGGTGAGTAACTTTCCTCAAATGACTCTAACGTGTTTTAGTTACGATATCGTTTCCATGGAAACCATACGAAACGTCGCCAATCACAAACCATACATCTTCTCCAGCGAAAATTGGAGAACATCGGTCCAGAAAACCTGGAGAAGAAGACGTGTAGATTAAAACTACACGAGTGACTAGTTTTGTATGGTTTAACTTAGTTTTCGAGCAAATGCACATAGCCAGAGAATCATTAAATTTAAATGGAAAAATATAAAATTGGTTTCCACGGAAACTGTAAAGGGTATTGCTGTGTTCTTGATCCCGTTGAACTCGTCTCGAAAAAAAGACCGGGACTGGTTGACACACTTCATTTGTTTTTCTTTCATAACCTCAGAGATATGTCAAGAGAATTAAATGTAGTTTTGGAAAACTCGTTATATATTCCCCTACTAATTGGAATGATCCGGGACATTATCTGTATTATATTGGAGGAGATACAGGTACGGAAATGACGTCAGATGAAATATGTCTACTTGCAACATATACGGGATATGTTGACACGTTCAGATAATTAATTAATTAGGCAAATGTCGGGATGGCACTTATTAACTAGGCCCTGGCCGATTACCTTCTAACATTCTCTCCCTCAACCCATTCCGGCCTGAGCTTTAGATGCCTAAAGACCAAAAATTCATTCAATTCAGTTATTAAATAATTGTACTATTCCTTCTTCATATCGTACATTATATTTTATAAGCACAAAACTGGTAGTCCCAATATACTTATTTATACGGGATTCACTTTAGTTCACAGCATCGATAATAGGTAGCTCTCAATTCTGAAGTGTATACTTTCCACTTCGAAATTTTAAAGAAAATGGGTTATAAGAAAATATGCAAAAGATGCAGGCAAATATGCTGAAGTTGCTAAAGAAACAATTACAACTTCTTTCTGATGAAATTACTCACGAGTCATGACTCTTTTAGTTCTAAACACAACTAGTCATGCATTTTCATAAACGTCTTATCTGCAGTCCCAATATTTTTAATCTTTCAAAACTAAACGTTCACTAAATCAGAGGATGTTGTTCATTACAAATTATTCAGATAAATCGTTCATAGAATCACAACATGACACAAGTACGCTTCACTTCCGTCAGTGCATGTCCCATGAGACCACTTCTTGCAATCTGAACATTAGATCTACGATTCCTTCGGCTTAAAAGGGCTCCTCGCTACAACGCCTGTTTATATATATATTTTTCAGAATATTTCCCAAACTAAGAGTACTATAAAATATCTAAGTTCATAGCGCACTAGAACTTACAAATTACTATGAAATACAATTACTATGAAATATGGACAGCGATCTCGAAATCTTGTCGATTGATGAGTGCTGAGACTCCAATTAAGTAATGACGTCATAAACTTTAAAAACGTATCACTCATCAATCGACAAGATTTCGTGATCGCTGTCCATTGTATTTCATAGTAATTTGTAAGTTCTAGTGCGCTATGAACTTAGATTTTTATAGTACTCTTAGTTTTTTTTTAATATTTTGAAAAATGTTAAAAATGGAGGGGGTGGAGAGAGGAGCTCTCTTAATGTAGAAATAAAGGGCTAGGAGACTAAACAAAAAAATCTTCATCTGGTGATATGACCCTTTGAAGCTTTCTTGTAATTTTTTATTTCTCTGGACGTGGCAATTCTTTACGTTTTGTCACTCTCTTCCGCTTCTCTTCATTTTTCTTCACAGCTGTATCTGTTAGTATGGCAGAAATACCTGTTCTTCATTCTCTGCTTGGACACGCCTTCATTTCTCCTGCTTTTACATCTTATCTTCCGGGCATTGGTTTTACATCTTCCGGGCATTTAGCATGCTAAGGAACTGAAAACCCGCGTGTTAGAGGTTGATTATGATATTCCAGCAACTGGTTGAACTTAAATAAATAAAAACAAAATATCTAGTTCCGTGATAAATGAGCAGAACGAAATTAAAAATAGAAATATTACCAAATTCTAAAAATAGAGCTGTATTTGTGCATAGACTCATGGAAATACATCTAGCAATAATTACATCAACACTCGAGGATGCGTTGTTTAAAAAAATTAAAAGTGGCGATTTTGACGTGAGAAACGAAGAACGTGGAAGAGCACCGAAAAAGTTTGCAGACAGCGAATTGCAAGTTTTGTTGGATGAGGATGACGCTCAAACGCAACAACAACTCGCGGATCAATTAAATGTGACACGAGAAGCATTTTCCATACGTTTAAAAGCCATGGGCAAGATTCAGAAGGTGGGAAAATGGGTTCCACATGCATTGACTGAACGACAGCAGGAAAACCGAAAAACCACTTGCGAAATTCTGCTCGCCAGGTACAAAAGGAAATCATTTCTCCATCGAACTGTGACTGGTGACGAAAAGTGGATCTATTTCGAGAATCCTAAGCGTAAAAGATCATGGGTAACTCCAGGAGAACCGGCGACATCGACTGCAAGACCAAATCGCTATGGACGGAAGACAATGCTTTGTGTTTGGTGGCATCAGAAGTGATCTATTATGAACTGCTGAAACCTGGCGAAACCGTTAATACCCAACGTTACCGACAACAGATGATCGATTTGCATCAAGCTTTCCGTGAAAAACTACAAGAATATGACCAAAGACAACATAAAATGATTTTGCTTCACGATAATGCTCTCTCCCACACAGCAAACCCGGTCAAGGAAACGGTTGCGACGGTTGGCTGAGAAATCCTTCCGCATGCGGCTTACTCACCAGACTTGGCGCCTTCCGATTTTCACTTATTTGCATCCATGGGACACGCACTTGCTGACCAGCGCTTCACATCTTACGAAAATGTACGACAATGGCTTGATGACTGGTTTGCAGCACAAGAGGCACAGATTTTTTGGTCTGGCATCCACACATTGCCGGAACGATGGCAGAAATGTATCGCTAGCGATGACCAGTACTTTGAAAAAAATAGTTCTTAGCATTGTCATCCAATCACTGTGTCTTTTCTGTACATAAATTCTGGTTTCATATTTACGCACCTGGTAAGATGGGCAAATATATTTTAATCGGCCTTATTGGATTCAAGATGGCGGCTTTTTAAATTTCGTAATTTTCTCGTAACCTACTCTTGATGGTACACATTTACGCCAATTTCGTTTCTCTAACTCCAGCGGTTCGGCCTGAGTGTTATTATATATATA
>JAGDQP010027606.1:2269-24845 GCA_022664845.1 Lepisma saccharinum
GGGTAAGCGAGCGTCCAGGTTGCCTCAATCTAAGTATTGAACAAGTGGCGTAGGACAGACGTTATACAGTTTTTTCGAAGGAGGATTGGCGTGCGTCAATTTGCACTGCCAGGTGCGAGTTTGCTTTGTATAAAGTTTATGTAATGTCTTCGAAAGATTCTTCGATTCTGCATAATTTTCTTCGAAAGAAAATTATGCAAAGCACCACGCCATGCTTTACCCCGGCTTAATTGTTTGTTTCATATTAACATTCTAAATGAGCTGGAAAGCTTCTAAGGACAGAACCTACAGTTCTTGGTAAAGTGGGCTCCGAACTACTCCTACCAAGAAGTATTCAAATATGCGAATATATGATATATAGTATGCCAGAAGTTTTCGAATAGCCGGAGTTCTAGTTATGACGTACTTTCATTGGCACGTGTATAATTGGTATTCAGCCTCATCAGGACTGGCTTAATTTCCATATCCTCACCCTTAGATCCTCAAAGTCATTAATATTCAATTTTGTCCTCGCTTTCATGCAACCTTAACTTTAACGATGTAGATCATCCCCGCCATCGTGGTATGACCCTTCCATTGATTTACACGGGAATTATTTTACTCATTTTATACCTCTCGGAAGTAGAATATTTAAGTTCTGCTTTCAAAAATTTATCTTGGTTATTTTGACCCGAGTATAGTTTTGGTTTATGAAGTCTCTTCAAATATATAAGTATAATGTATTATTAATAGTTTGCTATATAAATCACAATATGTTAACGGGAAATTATATAGTTCGTGTGTAAAATATTGCATTTCTATAAAATAGCATGAGTAAAAGAGAGCATGACGATAAACTGGGCGAAAACAGAAGTTAAAAGTATGCTCCTGAAAGACATAAGACAAGTAAAACAATTCCCATGTAAATCAATGGAAAATGCATACCAAGATGGCGGGGGTGATCTACACCGTTAAGTGTGAAATTCAGCCTCAACCTCAGAAAGGTTGAATCAGAAAGTAAACCGTGTGTTTGCGTTTGTTGTTTAGGATAATAATAAATCAATCTAGTTTCAAGGTTTTCATTGATCTTTCTCTATCCTTCTCTTTCTTTCGATGACTTCGTCAATTCCTTTTTTTCTCTTTCTCTCTTACTCCTTCCTTCTCCTACACACACTCTCTGTCTTTATGTAAGTGAGTGTGTTTATTCTATTTTTTCAGATTATTATAAACATTAGTTTATTCGTGTCGTGAGGAAAATAGCCTGGCATCACCTCAGTAAGGATAAAGGAAACCTATCGATTGCTAAGCCAACGCTATAGCAACTGAGCTACGGCCATTCGATCCATCTCGATCTCCACGTCGATCCACCCACAGGGCGCTAAAAAGCAATATGCCGATTAACAGAGCGACAGGTTTATATATTATCGTTGGGTTTACATCTTATTTATAGCTTTTTGGCACCGATGGATCACTCCGAGTTAAGGTTTTGTGTTTTGGGGGGTCTGCCAGATCGTAAATTGAAGGTATCATCCCGGTATATGCCTGGTGTGGCTGAGGAAAACACTGGGTAAACCTAAGTCAGGACAGTCGTCCGCTGGAACTGAACCGAGGATCTCCCGAATACGAAACCAACGCTCTACAAAGTAAGATGTGGTGGCTGTTTGGAACAAAACATACTCATATCTACGTTTATCATACGCACACACACACACAAATATTTTTCTGGAAAGACAAAGATCTTAATTTATCTCAGATATTCTCCATATGATACTCAATGATTCATTCTTTTATCTGTATCTGTTGATCATATATGTATACACATAAATCACAGCCATATTCAATCCACTGGTGGATGAGGCCTCTCCCCGAATATATATTATGTGAGTGAGTGTGTAGATAGATAGATAGATAGATAGATAGATAGAGAGAGAGAGAGAGAGAGAGAGAGAGACAGAGAGAAAGAGAGAGAGAGACAGAAAGAGATAGAAATTATATTTACTATAACTTATAACTTGGCACATAACATATTTTGTGTATTTTGCAACTAACATGTTCTTTGTAAATGATAAACGTAAATAACAACATATTATCAAAAATTATAAAACATAAATATCGTTCCCCATTTTTAAGTACTGATAGAAATATGTTTTCTCTTGTCTTTAGTGCATGACATTAGTGTTCTATGGAATATTCGATTCATTAAGAAATACCTAGTAACCATAGGTTTCAACGTTCTTTTTCGTTTATCCATGTTCGGTAAGAATCTTTTCTACTGGACAATTTAAATTACACTTTTCAGTAAATTTGAACCAGTGGTTCACCTAATGTAAAAATTGTATTACGTTTCCTCTTTTGTTTTTTTAAATGGGACTCTTAAGTTTTTCATTATTTGCTACATACTACAAGAGATCATAAATAGTTTTTTCAGAACCCAAGACATGTGATAATGTTTTCTGTTAAAGAAAAGAAAATTCCAACCCTTGCTCGCTCACTCACACTCTCTCAGAATCACACACCGCCCACTCTACGTTAGTTGGGTGGCCTATCTTCTAGGCTTAGAGAAAAATCATGTATAACAAAGTCATGTGAACATAATTTTGGCCATGATAGTACATTTCCTTTCAGAGAACTATGTAAGAGATACGGTCTGTCATTAAATTGACCTTTAAGAATAAAGTTACGAGCAGGTGTCCCTCCATATATGAATATATATAACTGGCATTGACACCGTCCAACTTTTAGAAGCGAAACTGCAAATAAGGTATAACTGTACTACCAACCACTTACAAAACGTATTTAGCAGGATCATTTGTTTTGCTTTTTTTGTCTTTGGAAATATATAGGGCCTACAAAGGAAATATATAGGGCCTACAAAGGAAATATATTTAAGTATGAATGTTATTACGGTATATATATATTAGCTGAGTGATAATGAATGGAGCTTGGAGCTATGATAGTTTGCTCGTTCAGCAGTTGGGAAGATCTGGATTGGAATCTTTAAACCGTCCGTCCTAAAAACAGTTTTCCTGACCTACAAGTAAATGTCGGGATGGTACTTTATCGCCACGGCCGCTTCTATAATCTATTCCTTGCATATATAATAAATTCTAAAATTGTATAAAAATATTTCTTCAACAACTTTCTATTGCAGACATGTCAACTCTCACGCAAAATGCGTGGGAAACTAAAACATGCGTGAGAGCTTCTGTGGGTCAGAAGATTTAACATGTGTTCTGTGGTTTAACGCTTGTGTTGTAACTCTTTAGCATGTTGCTTAGTTTCTCAGTAAGCTCCCGCATTTCCTTCCTTTCAGATTGGCAACTCTCCCGCCTTCGAACTTCTCTAGGTTGACGTGTCTGATATTGTCCAATAGACCGACATACGTCGGTTTAAACATGCCATTGTTTCTGGTCGTATTATGTATTGTAGCTGAGAAAAAATAAGATTGAAAAGTTATGTATATAATTCTTTCCTTTCCGAAAGAAAAAAAATGATATAAACCGCCATTTTCTTGTATATTATTAATTACATTATTGGCAATATTTCGAGAATGTACACTATACATGGGCATATATTTTATTTTATGCTAAAGCAGGAGTACATTTTTTTTTATCCCGATACACTTTCAAATCGATGACCGAAGTGTCGAACCCGCCTTGGGCATGTATTTTTATGAATTTTAATAAGCATTGCACTCGTATAATCGTGACGGGTAAAAGTTGAAAGTCACTAAAATGACGCATACATGCAATTATGATGCTTCAGCATAAGTATAACTCGAGGGATACGTCTTTCTGCGTTTCTCATTTCACTATAATAATAATAATAATTAAAATTCTAGGAATAACATTTATTATTTATTTTTATTTTTAATCTTTTCGAATAGAGTCCAAAATTAATTATACATGGTTACAAGCAACAAAATTAAACGATGAAAAAGTAAATAAGGAAAGAAGATGCCGTGGTCAAAACGAAAGTACCATTCCGGCAGTTGCTTTGAAACACTGATGAAGAAAATGGAAAATTCGCACTTAGGATGGTCTGTTCCGAGATTTCGATTGAATAGATCCGCTTTTGGTAGCAGCACAATACCATGGCTCCACGGTGCTCGGTTAATTATAATAATAATATGTATTTATGCATGCATGTATTTATACATTTACATGCTATTAACAGCTTGATAAGCTAATATAGAACGATAGGGAAACATAAAAGTACAGGAAAGAATAAATAATAATAACGAACTTTCAGTAAAATTATGACTATTGTAAAAAAATAAAACAAATACAAGTGAAATATAGCAAGGAAGATAAATGTCAGCAATATATCTCAAATACTAATTCATTGATTCAAAATCGGACCCAAATGTTGTTCAGTGGCACGTTAACATTATTTTAATCACTGTTATATTGTACAAAGATTGGGTTTAACTAGTAAAAAGACAATTTCTTTAAGTTTTGATCAAGAGATGTCAGGTATGCGGTGCGTATCATTAATTGTAAATGTTTTCATAATTATTTGTTTAAATTTAAGCTTTTGTTCGCATTTGAATTTGTAAATTACATAAATTTCATTTTAGTTTCCTTCCAAAGGAATCACTCCTTACTAATACAGTTAATAAAGAAAATAATTAGATTCCACATAGTAAATTTTAAGATTTTATTGAGGCACAATAGTTGCAGATAAAGAAGGCTGTCTCTTAGAGTCCAAACGATGACGTAACTCGCGCCTCAACCAATGGGCACTGTTCTCCGCGTAACACTCGTAAGGGCTCCCCCTGGCGGCGTTTTAACTTGACGTTAACCAGCGACGTAAACTAGGGCACTGATCCCGCCCAATTCGCGAAAATTACCGAAGCTTGAAATGTGATGTGTATATTTAGAGTATTTCGCATGATCGAACTTCACTACTTTTTTTAACTCGCTTCCTCCCACTTATCTGTATCTCATCTGGGAATTCAACGCAGCCTATGTTATAACTTCAACACATGGATTCTTCGGTATAAATAAGGTAAGTGTTTTTCATTTCAAATAAATATAAACTTTAAAAATTTTGTTGTTTTTCAGTAAACATTTGCCGCATTAATTTGTTCCGTTTTCATCCTTCGGTATGCAGACGACTATTCACTCGGCAAGCTTCGGTAATTCTCGCGAAGTGGGCGGTACCGGTGCCCTAGTTCATGTCGCTGATTAACGTCAAGTGGCGTTTTATAGGACCCCTTTGGGTAGGGGGGGGGCTCCAAGTCCCTCCTTCGTCGACTCCCACTCCATCTTCATGTTGATATGAACCCGATCTGTTGTATCCATGTAGAGTTGTTATTGTCGTCTGCTAATGTTATGTGTCGCTTACTGTTTGTTGTCTTAATGACATCAAATATTGCATATGTTTGTTTACTATAAGAAACACTACTATATTTACATTTCAAATGTGTACGTACATATTATTAATTGTAATGTCTTAGAATTGTTTCATCAACTTATCCGTCGGCATCCTTAGAGATGTTATGAATACGCCTTAAAATTCGCTATTGTTGATGTCCAATTATTGATCATGAATTTATTTGGACATCAACAATTGCGAATTTTGGAACGTATTCATAACATCTCTAAGGATGTAGACGGATAAGTTAATGAAACAATTTTAAGACATTACAATTAATAAAATATATTGACGAAAACCCCGAAGATTTTTTTTTTATTATTTTTCAAAGTTTTGCCCGATGAAGTGCGAAAACGACTTTTGTCCTTTGAGTTAGTTGTGTCATTCAAGTAGATGAGGGCTTAATCTAGAGTAATCATCTATTGCCACTTATCCAAGGTAATGCTCGTACAATTTCTTGTGTTTATGATCCGTTTATGTGGCATTCCTTCTAGGCGTGTCCACATGCTTTATGTCGGAGTTCGAGTGACATTGTGAATTATGAGACATACATGATTGTTTTTAAAAGAAAAGAACAAAACGTATCTTTAAAACATGACTTTTAGTTTTTTTTCCTTTAAGCATGTTTATTATAGACTGAAAAATCAGTGTTTAAAACGTTTAAGACGTTTAAAACGTTTTCTTAAAAACAAAAAATGGTAGGTGTGGTGATAGGTACTCACTCTGCAGTAGCTTTTATAATGTTTTAATTACGCTTCCGGTCTATTGATAAGCATTTAATAGAAATTGTAGGTTCTATTTTACCAGATTTGAGAAAATTTGCTATTTATTAAAATTAAATGGCAAAGCTAGTTATTATACAAAAGGTAAAAAGAAAAAGGTATATCCTGTGCAATACGCACGCGCCGTGAACAGTGCATGAGTGATGTGGAGGTAGCTATCCACATATTCTCGACCAACGGCACGAAGTGAGGTAGGGTGGTAGTCCCACGCTCTCCTAAAGTGCTCAGGAATACCAAGGATACTGTCGTACTCAAGTTGATACGAGGCTGAACATATCTTAGAGCGCCAGTTTGGGGATCCACTATGGGAACAACGAAGGAGAACTCACCAGTGTCCTGGCCAGGATTTGAATTACATTTCATGAAATGTTCTCCCGTTCGGGTAACAAGACCTGCCATTTCGCTTTTACACAATCTACATTTGGCTTTTACGATTATTTTCGGAAGGATGAACTTTAACAAAGTGTGTCCAGATTAAATTATTTTCCCTTCCTGTGCAACCCACTGATAATCAGTCTACAAACGAACAGCAAAGAAGCAGAGACGGGGTTTCCGCCAGGATTTTTAGTTTGGGGGTGTAAAGTAAAAATTGGGAGGATGTAAGTGAAGTTTGGTACGGTTTCTATCGACTTTGCACAGCAAAAATTTTGAAGTTGATGGGGGTGTTGTCGAGACTTTGGGGGCAAACACACCCCATATGTGGTATGGTCGAATCACTGAGCAGAGTACATTGTGCTATCATATTAGTTTGTCGGTATGGTACCTAAAATAAGGTGCCGAGCAACATGATAACTTACTTAGTTCTGATGTAAAGCAAAAGTTAATTTAGATTGCCCATCATTTAACTTTCGAACTGTTTTGAAGGTCGTAGCTCAGTATTAAAATTTACAGGGACAATTGGAGGCGTAAAGTCAAACAGAGAAATAAATTTTGGAGGATCCGACATATCACATCGACAGTAGAAATTTGGATCATTTCTCAAACGCAAAGTACAAACTAAATTTGAGAAAACAAATATAAAATTGAATCAGAAAATAACTAAATAGCAAATTAACTCCAATACCCAAATTATACCAAACCAAATATATGCATCAACATCGTTCACTCACCTTCAATTTTAAGTTGTTTTCAGTGTCTTTGCTGCTAATAATCAATCGCACTTCGGATACAATAACTTAAAATATCGCTGATTCGAACTTTCACTATTCGAGTATGTCCAATCATGTTTGAACAATATTCAGAGTTCGAAATTTCTACTAAGTCTAAATGTTATAGCTTTGAAGATAGATGTGTGTCGTCCTAGCCATAATAATCGCTTGGCTATCGTCATGGTAGAAGTGAAGCGAAATGGAGCAAGTGAAGTAGTGAAGAAGGAGAGGAAATTTTGATGTTTTTTTATATCATTCTGTTTCTAATCGAAGAGACTGTTTGTAAAGTTTCTGATAGGAGAAAACGTGATTTCCCAAGGTGAAGCTGTTTACATCATTTTTAAAAACACTTGTCGTAAAGGGTCGCGTATTAACATTCACATCACTAATAGTTTAAGATCGGCACGTGTCTGTCACTGTCATAATTCTTAGTTTTTGTGCGAAGCAAGATCAGATTGAAGTTCTGTGTAAATAGTCTTACGAAAAATTAAAAAAACAAAACACTCTTGGGAATACAATTCTATCTCATTACCTTAAGCTGCTCTCACGTTCTCGTGTCTGGGTCTTTGGTGCTAAGATTATTTAAGAATTTTTCTTTATCTAACGTTATGAGCCACGATCCAATTGACTTCCATTGTCGAGAGATATGTCTCGAAACAACTTGATTTATTCAAGAATTGTACTAACTAAATACAACCTTAACCTAAAATTAAATGAAAAGGAAATTAATTAAAATTATACAATTAGATATTTAACAATAATGTTGTGAAAAGTTTTTATTTTCTTTGAGGATTTTTAACAGTTTTTTTTAGTATATTTTCATTCTTGTAAATGTCTTTTTTATGCTTTACGCTGCAGACAATCAATTTAATTAGCGGGATTGGATTTAAATTTTCACACATTTATTCCAATTTACTATTGCTTTGTTTTCCTGTAGCCTTAGGAGGTAAATGATGGAATTATTTATGAATTCATTGCCACATTGCTACACTTCCTATATCTTCATCCTGACAAACATATAACAACTAAGAGCATATGGAATGAAGTTATTTGGTACAGTTTGTAATAAAATACTAATAAACCTCCAGGGAACTGAAGAAATATTTAAATTCCTAGAGATAAATACAACTTCGAAAAGATCTTTACTGTAAACTAAAAAACTGAATTATTACCGAATTATGCTCTCATCCCGTACATACAATACGTTAAATTCTAATTACGGTATTATTCAAGGAAGATGTCTATTTTTGATCAAAATTACCATCCGCAAGAATCAATTATGATTAGCTCAAAATCTCGGGAAATAACCTGCTTCTATTCAAGGGCAGAGATATATGTTTGCGTTTACTAGTACATTTTGTTTCCCTATAAAAGCTAGATAGCATTGCTCTACCATGCTCCACGCTCCAAGCCTCGCCCCATAAACTATGAAAATATATACAGATAGAGACAGTGTAACAAAACATATTTGATGTTATATGCATATTTCAAAAGAGATGTATAAATGCATAATGAATACACTGATAAACAAGCGATTACATATAAGTTTCTTGTAATGAGTCTGTTGCAATAGGGCTCTGAGAAGTATTGTTTCAAAGCATATCATAAAGTAGCCACGTCCCGCGGCTCCCCACGCGCTTTTTTGAAAGTACAGCGATAGCATAGCACGTAACAGCATGGGGGCCATTTGAAATATTGAACTTTAAAATAGGGTGGCAACGCTGATACTTGGGTGCTTCGGTATACATAACAACAATAGTATGTTCCATTGTGTTGAATATGCATACTCAAAGCTTGGTGCAAATATGTCGAACTGAGTGGAAGTAATTATTTAATTTTCAAAATTGGTTCAAAACACTATCAACTGTGGGACCTGAAATACCTCTATTACGCGTCCCAGTACGTAAATACAAAGTTTGGTCCAAATACGTTTAACGATATGAAAACAATAAAACATTTCATTTTCTCAAATTGGTTGGCAATACTGACAGCTACGGCGCCAGAAGTACCCACATGAACTGTCCTAGTACCTAATGAATATGTCAAATTTGGTGTAAATCAATGCGGATACGTCCAACGGTTACAAATATGAAATATGGATTTTTTAATCGTTTAGCAACCCTGACAAACTACGGTGCCCGTATGTCCTGTCACAGTATCTAATGAACATGTATGTCAAATTTAGTGTAAATCAATGCACACATGTATTTGTATTAATAAAGACATTTCTATAAGTTGAATTTTAAAATAGGTTGCCAACAATGACGACTGGGGTGTTTGAGGTCGGGGACACCCAAAACTTTTCTCTGTTGTGTTGAATGACGTTTAAGCTAAGTTTGTGGCAGATACGATATGAAAGATTATTTTAAAAATGATTTTTTTAAAGTTGGCAACACTGAGAACTGAGCAACCCAGAATATCTCACATATAAAAATTATTTATAATCTAGGGCTTATTATGTTATATCACTTCCTAATGACCTATATCAAAGTAATTTTTGCTTAAAGAGTTGTTAGGAGTATTGCAAGTTGCTGGCTGCAAGAAAAAAACATGAAATTCACAAAAGGCTCATGTTTTTTTTTTTTTTTAAAAAAACTGAAATGTTAGAAAAAAACTAACTTTTTTATTTACAACAGTAAGAGTACCTAGTAAGTTCTACCACCTGACATAAACTCCAAGCACCGAACAACAAATGATTATCAAATCTACACAGTTACTCACTACTGTCCCTTTCCTCATAAACATACGAAAAGAGACAGAGTAATGTAATCATAGAAGCAAATATGTGCCCATGATTTTTTTGTTTCCTTGCAGTTTCTCACAATAAATAAAACAAGAAAGAATTGAAATATGAACATCTTCTTTCATATTATTGATAGCGAATTAATATTTTCCGCTTCTAGCAGTCAACCGATAAAGAATAAATCGATAAAACGCATGTTATGTCTCCATCTGTAGGCTTGCGGCACCATAATACTTATTTTTTTGGAAACTAGCTTTCACTCGGGACAAATTGCATACGTTTTATTGGTAAAAACACACCTTTCGAACTCTTAAAAATAATATGATTATTTCAAAGAAGAAAACTATAATTAACATGTTTTAAACACGGCTTAAAAAACATGGTTTAAAACAAATGTTCAAAATGTTTAAAACAATCACCTATGTTTAAAACACGTTTAAAACATCTGTTTAAAACATTTTGTTTTAAACATTCTAACCCTGATGACAGCACACATAAATACTGACTAGTATATTTGTGACGGTTAGCATTTTGATACAATGTGTTTTTCCAAATATGCTGCTACTTATTGTGATTCTCAGAACATCCCTGTCTTCGGCAATACATATGATCTTTGAATGAATGACCCCGAAGTTATAAATATGTAAACTTAGCTTGTAATACGAGACTGACGTGTATAGCTTTGAGAAAGGCAAAGATTTCTGAAAATGAAAGATAAAAACGTTCGTTTGATTATCTGCAAGCTTTGGGTCTGCTTTCAGGGAATCTATTGGATTTTGAGCTTTTCTAAGGTGAAGTTAATTATTTTGATCCAGTTCTTGGCACAACACTCAGAAATCAGAAATTATGAAACATTAATGTGTTTAAGAGCCGATAGGAAAAGATATTTTCTCTTGTCTTTCGTGTATAATGTTAGTGTTCTATGTGATTAGTACACATCATTTCAGTATTATACTCGATTCAACAAACGAAGGAATAATTACTTTGGTAACCTTATATTTCAAAGTTCATTTTCGTTTCTCCGTATGATAACGATATATTCTACTGGACAATTTATATATAATACACCTTTCAGTAAACTGCAACTAAAAGTTCACCTGGTGAAACTACAATAAACATAAAGTAAAACCGGTGTTAGATTCATTGTTTATGGTTTGAAATGCGACCCTCTTAAGTACCGTATTTTAATTCTTTGTTACTACAACAAAACTACAAAAATCTTGTAAAAAATCAGGACATGTGATAACAAATGTTTTCTCTTTTAAAAAACTAAAAAAAAAAAAAAAAAAAAATGGAGTTTCACGCATCAAAATTTCACACCACTCATTCTAAGTTAGTTGAATTGATTGCCTTTCTTCTAGGCTTTGAGAAAGAACGTGTATCATGCAAAAAAAATCTGCTGTTGACTGTACATGTGGAGGATTGGGCAGTGTCGCTTCCCTGCTTCCGTTATTTGTCAACATGAATTTGGTAGCAATGCTATCGGCCAACCATCCCGACTTAGGTATTTCCAGGGTTTTCCCTCAGTCAGACCAGGCAAATGCCGTGATAGTACCTTTAACTTAGACCCTGGCCGACGACATTTTCTCTTCCCTACCCGGTCTGAGCCATAGATGCCTAAAGGCCAAAATAAAACTCCAATGCAAATTGAAATTCAAATTAGTCTTTTAGTGATAATCTTTCCTCAGCTTAATCACTAGAATCCCAAAATGTAAGATTACCAATTTAGTTTATACACAGAATAAACTACTGTGTATCTGACGTTTTTTGTATACAGAAAATTAATTAACTGAGATAATAATTCTACTATTGTGAAATTAGATTCAAATAAAAACAAATTGAAATGGGTATCTGTAGTTAGTTCATTCTCCGATATAGATATTCGATTTGCTTGGTAAAAAATATACATTTGATCCCGGGTTCTTGCAAATCATTGTAATCTAGTCTCAAATTCGTTTAATATTTCGTGGCTTATGAGTTAATCTCATTGAATTCAGATGTTAAGAATCTTTCAACTGTAAGGGAATTCATAATTTGACAATTTTCATCTTTTAATAAACTTAAAATTTCTCTTAGTCTTTTTTCGTTTGCCTTGGCTTGGTCGTTCTTTCCAGCAGAGGCTTCAATTCAACATTTTGTAACAAGACAAAACCACAAATTGCTCTTCGTCAACTTTACTTGGAAGACTCGCGCAAGGCAATCTACAAGATCCAGTCAATAGAAGCGAGCGTTGATGCAAATTGTCAACAGATGAGGGAGAATAACCAAGGAGAGGATGAAGGAGGGGAAGACTCAGCTGAACGTTATTAAAGAGCGCTGACTTTGTAATAATCACTCTTGCACTCGACTTGGTTCCAAAATCATAAAAGATTAGAAATCCCAATGAAAGGAAAGGCTTGTCGAGCTCCGCTGAGAGAACGATGAATAAAGAAAAGTAACACAGAGGAAGTTCAAGATATTTTGCTGCGTTTGCTGTGCGCACCAAACAACCAGAGAAAAAAGTTGAAGAGAACCTTTTTGTTTTCATCTGCAGTTATGAAATAAAATTTTATCATATTACTAAATAATTTTCTGAATATATTTATTCCTACCTACAGCATTTCGCGTTTTCGTTTTTCCAGTTTGTTTCATTGTAATGCGAGGTCCGGTTCTTCATGTTCACACCAGCCTGCTGTATTTTCTCTTACTTTGTATATGTAATAAATGAGTTTTCCCATCTTCCTTTTTGTAGTTCAGTAATTGTATCAACGTTTTGTGATTCTGGTTTTGTTCTCACGGTTTGCCGGTATTCTCGGTTAACTTTCACATTTTGTCTTGTGCTGCTATTTGTGCTCATTATTTGGTCACAGACCCATATATGTGTATCCACTCTTCTCAGAGTCTGAGATTTTCATTTTTAATTAGGTACTTTTCCTTTTTGTTTTTCGGTATTTTGGTTTGTGTGGAATATGATTTAAGCCGTCTGATAGTTATGGCTGTGGTTATTATTTTTTGTAACAATTTTGATTTTGTTTAAGATCTTTAGGTAGCTGTGGCTCAGGCCTATTATTATAGGATTCTAAATGTCTTCTTCATATAGAGACAAATTGGTTTAGTGGTCATACAGCCATGTACTGACCATAGTATTTGCTGGTTGACATGCAGTATATTCTGTTGGTTACATCTCTTTCATTTTCTTCATTTTGGTTGTTCTCCCACTGGGTAAACTTCGGTAAACTTCATTTTTAAATGGGCCAGTTTTTAGTAACTTTGGACTTCGGCCCGTCACGATTTCCCTTTAGCTGTTAAGTGTTAAAATCCACACCCATGCCCCTGCCGGGACTCGAACCCGGGACCGTTGAGTCGATAGCCTACCGCCGCAGACCGCTCGACCACCCGGCCGGCTTCTCCCACTGGGGAGGGATACCCTGATATTTGGACTTTTCCGATTCTCTTGTTCAAGTTTGTTAATCATTGCTTCCATCACCGGGCTTCATGGTAAGCTTCCGGTTCATGTGGTCTCTAATATATTGTTTTGGCCCATAGATCAGCCGATTTTATTTTTCAATTACACTTTTGTCTTTCCTTTATTTTTATTTTTATTATACAGGTAATAGCCCCTAAGTATTTTAATGTTGATATTCAGCATAGGTATCTCGGGGCAGGACACATGTACGGACTGATCCAGTAGCTGTACATCTTTTTATAATGATTACTTTGCACCATATTTAATGAAGTATTTACATTAGAACCACCAGCTCCGTGTGTACTGTAGGAGGTAGTAGGTTGAATGTTCCATACTTGGAGTGGTTGTACCTTTCTAATATGTATGCTGAGATAAAACATTTTCCGTGATGTGCTCAAGCATCTTTCGTCCGTCATTTTTAGGTAGGAGATTCAGAAATCTCCATATGTGTTGAGTATCGTTATTTGTTTCAGTTATATATGCAGAAAGTTGGTTTCTGTGAAAAGGCTCTCACATGATTGTGTCTTAATATGTTAGGTTGTTTGCAATTTTTAATTCCAGTGTGATCTTTTTCATTTCCAACTAATCACAGATTAAGTAGCCTCATGGCTCTACTTTGTTGTTATGAGCTGGGACACCCTGTATTTTTTTTTTTTTTTTTTTTTGTCCTTTGAGTCAGTTTTTCATTGAATTTGTGTAAGCTGTTTTTACTATAGTATTTATTATTATATAGCTTTTAATGTTTTTAAATAATTACCCAGAGACAGATTCACGGAACATTTTGGTCCTAAAAAGGCTTGCGGTTAGTAACCTCTTTGTTTTGTATCATTTCTGTGTAATACAGAATACTTTGTGAATTCATATTGTTAGGATTTACCCACTGTCTCAACCAAGCTTTTTTTTTCTTTAAACCTAAGGTTCCATTTTTGTATTTGCTTTTTCCTACATAATGCTTTAGCAAGATATTCATTTTGTATCAACTTACCGAGTGTTTGTTGAAAAAGTTTCAGCCACTTCTCAGCCTGTAGTTGGGTCAAGAGAGCGCCAGCTCACCCCTACTTACTAGCCTGGGGCGATATGTGGGGATCTCCTCCATTACTTCTTTCTTTGTACCAAGAAGTACAATTTTGTGCCCACAATATGCAGTTATATTGTGGGCACAAAATTGTACTTCTTGGTACAAAGAAAGAAGTAATGTAGTAATAATTCGCTTTTTCAGGTAGGTTGTATTGAGAAGTACAAGAGGGTCAACTTTTCAAAATTGTACTAAACAGTACATGTTTGGTGATACTTCGCGTTTTTAAATAAATTGTACTAGAAATACAAGTGGATCGCTTTTCTTTCTCTAAATGTACTAGAAATGTACAGGTGGTGGTGTTCCAACCATTCGAGGCCGTGCTAAAAGGTACAGATGTGTGGTGTGTTTCCGTTGTTTCCATATGGTCTCCTTGTAAGCTACTTGAAGACTCTCTGCTGCCTTTGACATGATATCCCAGGATACAGGGCCACAATATTTCGACAAATTGTCTCATCAGCCGGGAGTTCTCGTACGTTTATCTTGTTAACAGCTCTCTCCGTGAATATTTTTCTGTTCAGGTACTCCTCATATTTATCACCTTTGGGTATACCCTTAATGACCAATCACAATCATTCTTTCGTGTTTGAAACAACCAATCATGTTTGTTCCTGTGTATACATAGGAAAAGTGCCAGTTTGTATACTCTATTGTGTGATTTTCCTTGTTCCTTCTTACAGTTGTTATTTGTTTTGCAATATTCTCCTTGATACATATGCAATAAAATTTCAGAATGTGAATCTGAAAGATATGTTTCATTTGGGGATAGTAAACGGGATTCTATCCGTAAATAAAATTTTAAATGAATTTAGTTTATTCTGTCTAATACTACAGGAATATGTCAGGCATAGTAATTCAATACATACTTTTATGGCAAACATAGATTAAATTAGTATACAATTACTATGTTGTTTGCTTGCTATGTTTGAAGTTCGCAACTCTATGATTCTTACCTACTCACTCTTTAGGTCTTTATAGTCACGAGTTAATAAAATAAATCATTTTAAAATAAAAGTAAGTTTGCACGCATCCTCCTGTCTAGTTTGGTATTAATAGGACAATTTTTTCTCGAATAAAATTTGTTCTTCCAGCTATTAGTTTAAGTTAAAGCTAATAGTTTAAATGAGACATATCTTTTATAGAGTAAGCAGTGGAATTTCCGATATTAATCATTTAAGTTAATGACGTAATTGTATCGCATATGCTTTCTGCACCAACAAAACTCGTTAGGAAAAGCTCTGTGCGTGATATTTTGTGTGTATTTTAGTGCATTGCGCTTAATAGCTACTGGTTAAATTGCATCCTGTTGGTGTATGGCTGTTAAGTTAAAACTTGAGGCGGGCGACTTGTAATATTGCCATTAATTTTTCTGTGTCCTAAGCAAGACGCATGAAAAAAAAAACAAGTTTCTAAGGTTAACAGTTTTCGAGTTCTGATATCCCACTTCTTAAGTGCTTTTAGAACCCTAACTCCAGGAGTATGTCATATCGTAAAAGTAAGATAAACATTGTTAATGAATTGAAACGGTCATTTCAAGCCAAGCATTAAATTTGAGAGTTGCACGCCCACCCTAACTATATTCACTCCCTCTAGGTGGTGGCAACATTTTAATGACGGATTTAATCCTTATAAATCCTAAGGAACAAACCATTCCAGGTAAATACACCCCACACGTTCACAGAGCCGCCACCAGCTGGCTCAGTGCCTTGTTGACAACTTAGATCCATGGTCTCATTGGGTCGGAGACACACCCAGACTTTACCATCCACGCGTACTAATTACATGTGTGACTAATCTGACCACGCTATACGTTTCCAGTCCTCTAAGGTCCAAATCACGTGTTCCTGAGCCCATGTGAGTCATCGCTGCCGATGGGCAGCGATTAGTAGCTTCACACGTGTCGGTCTTCGGCTGCTATACTCTATGGAAACCAAATTGCGCTGCACTGACCTCTGAGACACGTTTTAGAGACGTCCTGCATTGATGCCTGCTGTCAGATTACCTACTGTTGTTTGTTTGCTTGTCCGGGCGTCGCCGGTCATTCAGCACCCGTGAGCGACAACTTGATGGGTCGTAATGCCTCCAATGCGCTACTTACGGTCCACCCTTGATACTGTGGAGTGAGTAAAGTTCAATGTCCGGAAGACTTCCAAAACCGCATGCCCCATTTGTCTAGCACCAACTACCATCCCGCCGATCGCCGATCCAAACGCCTCAAACGCCGATCCAATCGGGTTGCCGTCACCGTGACACACGATGTTTCACAGCACTAACGAAAGTCCAAATGACCTCACTGGAACTGCTTCGCGCCGTTCCACCAGTTTGCCGCGATGTTAGTACGCCGTCAACTAGTTCCCTCTTGCTACCCCATAACTTTTAGCACTTCAGTGTATGTATATATTAATAGAATCAGCTGGGATGGGATTCATTTATGAGTCAGTAACGCAAGAACTGTGCTACCTAGATATAATTGAAACTTAACAGTAAGTTGAAAAGAAATATTTAGATGCCTGGGGATTGTATCGTGCTATGTTCGTATGAATTCTTATTGAGATTGGACAATCCCATTAAGTCTCAAATTTATACTTGCAAAAAGGTAATATATCGCTGTTTTTAAATTTCCTTCGAAAGTGTGAATGCTAGCGGCGTATATGTGAAAAATAATAAACCACAATTTCAAACGAGATGTATAATTCCATTTAATATTTTCAACAGAAGTAAACAACACTTTTTGTAAACTAGAGCTGTAACGTCAACTTGCATCCAACGAGATGTCTATATTCTTGTGTGAGACCTCCCTAATAATTTATATAAAATCACACTTACGAATTAGTAATATCAAATATATATATATGAAATTATCTGCCTAAACTTTTAACACATATAAATCTCTAAGATACTAAATGTATTATTTTGTGTAAATACTTTTAAAACAGCCTGGAACTACTCGAGACATTATAAATAATAAGTATATAACCAAAGAGTTTTAAGATGTATAGAAATTAATTTACCGAACTATGCAAAACGTCTATGGGAGGTAGTCTAAATTTATTGTAACGTCTATGTCATATGCCTATATGAACAGCGCAAGCTATATATAATATCAGTTCTGCTAGAACTCCCGAAGTGGAAGGATCTCTAAATAAAGGTACTAAAGAATACCTTAATTATTTCTTTTATTTTTTGTCTTGGGTTCCCCCTTTGCTTACATTGTTCTTTACATATATCCCTCATTGTCGGTCTCCTGTAATAGGAGGCGGAGCACGTATCCATATACACTATAATGTCTTTTCATATGTGTTTCCCCTGGTTTCTTCAGTCCATACTAATCTCATCTTGCCTTTTAGGTTTAAAATCGGCCATAGCCGGAGAGTCAAACTAGATGAAGAGTAAAAATGCTAAACGTTCTAAGTGCCAAATTTAACATTTTACCGTAGAAGCAGAAAACTGAATAGATCTGGTATAACATAACGTATGTCTTCTAACATGATATGATTGTTTTCATCTTTTCCTGATTAATGTAGCACTTGGAACAAGGATAGGGACATATGGGTGGGGTACATCAAAGATGCTTGTGGACAAAACTTTTTTTTTGAAAGAATGGCACTTAGAACGTTTAGCATTTCCACTCTTCAGATATAAGTGCCTCACACACATATTAAATATTCTTTCATATAAAGTAATTTGCAGTACTCTGGGGAGTATCAGAGCATAATTAAAAATACAACTTCATTTATGCTCCTATTCTTTTTGCGTTGCTCGAAAATCCTACATGTAGAGTTCAAAGTTCTCCATTTATTTCATTATTCGTCTTTGCTTTTCGTTTGTGTGTTCCTTTCGTAACGGAACCAATAACTACTCACTTTCCTCTCCACTCTTTCCGTCACCAATTTCTTCAATTACATACTTCTGGGTACAGGTTTTACGAAGTGAATGTATTAATCACTTTACTTTTCTTTTCATTATTGGGTTGTTGCAATTAAAATGCCCTCATCTTCCTTTCTATTTTTTCGATGCTACAAAACGAAAAGTAATTTCGTTACGCTACAGATTTTCCAGAGCCTGGATCCCACGGTGGGGAAAATATCTGGGTTGTAACATCAAAATATCGATTAAAGTATGAGAAGTTTATCTGCGGATAAATGAAAATGAAGGAGGGCGTTATACTCTGATTCACACAGTAACTTCTGTGAAACATGCAGCGCATGTAATGATAGAAGATCCTAACATCGTGTATTTTTCACCAAAACAGAGTGTTTGTGTTGAAGTTCTTCACTCAATCTTCACAGTTCAGTACAGCGACAGTCTACATTGATGGCCTGACCTCTTTGTAAGTAGGCGTGTTGAGTGATTTCAACTCTAGGCCTCCACACAAGAACCAACATTTCGTGAGGGTTGTAGTGGTTTTCTACAACGCCTTGGATATCCATCACAATCCAAACACTGCACAGTGCTAATCAGTTGTACGAGTAAGCCTATTTTAAAAACAAATATGTATTAAAACTTCTTCCGATTCATTCCTAAGTCCGAAAGAGCTAGACTTTGACACAGCGTACATTTCTGCATACGTAAGAGTTCATTTCGCACCAAGATCCAATCTCATCTTTGTTTATCACGTGCTATCAATTCTTTAATGGTGGGCACCAACTTTGTCGATTATCGTGCAAGCACTTTATCAAAGATAGGATATTCTTCGATAGTCTTGAAGAGCTTACGTAAAACTACTGTAAATAACTGCTTGTAGAATTTGTTTTCCACCTTTTTATTGCATAATACTGCCTTTCACAAACGAGTGACTTATAATGCGTGCATTAGCAATATAGTTGCCATGAGTTTCATTAACGTAGGTATATCAGACCTGTTAGTATCATGCCAACAGTACTTTCTTGGACGATCCATTCTCATCTAAAACGTTTATTCCCTTGCTGCTTGAATCCGACACTTCAAGCACAATAATCCAATATTTTGAAACATTACTCAACATCCATATGGCAGCTCATAGATATCCTGTGTGAGTTCCTGACCTTCCACGTTCCGATCGTGAGGAAGAATTTTAAGGGTGACGGCATATTTTAGTCTGGTAAGAGTGCGTTCTGTTTTAATGTACTGTTGAGCAGATTTTCATCTCATATTGAGCTTCACTTGGCGTGATGCCACTGCAGTCCGACCGGCGGAAACCATAACCACTGCACCAAGCCCTGCGCGATCTAGATGTAGTTCTTTCAGAATTTATATTCTGCACACTCATGTGATCGGACGATCACATGATGGGGTTCTTCGTGACTTGGGGTATGGGTCTTGCACCCATCACCGCCGGCACGAAAACTACAGCCTTATGTGAAAGAAGGTTATGGGTTCGAAACCGGCGACGGTTACAAGGCCGCGGTGGCTTAGTGGTAGATCGCTCTACCTCTGGTGCTTGTGATCATCGCCGGTTCGATCTCAGCTCATGGCATGTGGGCTTTGTGGTAAAAAAAAAACGTTTATCTCGGGGTTCTCCTATTTCTTCCCACTTTCTACATTCCACCAACTCTACTATCATTATCCATTAGTCCTGAGTCAAAATTGCCTAAAGGTCTTGAATGAAATCAGAATGAAAGCGCTGGTGAAAGATTGCATCAATCTAAAGTGTTAATTGTTTTCCTTTTTTTTAACCAATAGCTCGGAAACATGAGTTTTAAAATCAAACAATATATTCAAAGTTTGATAATGTTTAATTGTTTCGTACTTCTGAAGTTCAAAAACATGAAAACTTGAATTAATTTAATACATAGTTCATTTTAGATATATAGATCTTAGAGGTTGATTTTGCATGTTTGAATAAAAACGTCTCTGCTGATTCCTGTAGGAACACATATTGCAATATTTGGAATCAAATACATGTAAATACAAACTTAGCTCTCATGTACATTTGTGAATTTACAGTTATGTCACTTCCTTGTGTATGTGTATGTATGTGTCTCTAGGTAGCACAGTGAGACATGCGTGTATGTATAATTATCATGGTCGCACTATATTTTCCTATTTTCTGTGGATTATGTTTCCGGTAGTTTTTCGTTGTTCTCGTGTTTGTAGAGGTTGAAAGAGAGAAAGAGGGAGAAGCCCGAGGAAGAGAGACAGGAAGGAACGGAGGCACATTTCTCTTGTGGATGCGGTTTTGCAGATTAATTTGGCTTCTCGAAGTATACCCCATGGAGACAAACAGAAGTAAGGAATATTATTCCTTGCAGAAATTAATTAAGAATGGCTTCTTTTGAGGGAACCTCAAGGCATTGCCCTCTTCCTCGTCTATTTACTTCTAACGCCACCTAAAGTACCGTAACTGTGACTTTATCACCGTTTCGAAGATGGAACCAAATATGTTCTTGCCACCTGCGGAACTGAAAGGTTGATTTTGTTCTAACACGGTAGTTTTGCTTCTTCGCTCCAATAGTTTTGTTTCTCAAAGGCTCATTTCTCACAAGTTTGGAGGTGAAAGTTTTCGCGCCCTTAAGAACTAAGAGCTCTGAGATGAATTTGTGATAGAAAGGAAGTGCTTTGCTACTTGGGAACTTCTAGTAAAATACAAAGTTGGACAATTGGATTAAAATTAAAATTTCTTTACAAATAACTTATTATAAAGTTAGTATGTTTTACTAATTAAAATTACAAGACAAGGACTTTGTATTTATTTAATAAAATATTAATCTCATTCGAGATAAAACATAAAAGACAAATTAAAAAGTTAACAGCAAAAGAAAAAATGCAGTACAAGTCCAAATGTCAGTTATTTTCACTTCAAATTTTGACTTTATGCGAATGTTCAACTGCTTGTAGTTTCGAATATTTACAATTTTTGAATTTTTAAATTAGTTCTACCGTCTAGAGCTAGTCGTAGAGAGAAACAATTTACAATGATACCAAAAATTGTTATTTTTGTACTAATCTGCTTTTATGTATTTACCCTTCAATTGCTATTAAAATACTGTTAATACACGTTTTTTACATTTATTACTATAGTTTTAGAAATGTATACAGATATGCCACATTGGACAAGGCATTGTAAATTAATTCTCCACTCTGCAAACTGATCTTCCATGTCACTTATCCTTCAGTGCACATCGAGTGTTATTGGAGTAGGTTTCTATCAATATTCCTGTTAATGCTTACTTACTTCAGTTCAGGCCTCATGAGCATGAATTAAAATCTTATAATCTGCGTTTATATTGCTTTTCTCCACGACTGCATTTTAAATCAGCAAACAGAGGATCCACTTTGGGATCACTGATAGGATTTATACTTGTTGAGAGGCCTGCTTAACTCAGAATTAGCTTCCAAACACCTAGTTTATCTTTTTTCTATTTCTAAAGTAGCGTTTTAAATGCATAATTTACATTGAATATAAAGGCTAAGAAATTCTTTGGACTGTAACTTATTGAATTCAAACCCATGCTCAGTTTATTATCAAAATGTTCCTTGTCCACCCGACGAACAATTTGGCAAATCCAATATATATACATGTATATATATATATATATATAATCATATTAAGCCGTTTTCTATCCAGTGCTGGATGAAGGCATCCCCCTTTTCTTTCCACATATCTCGGTCTGCTGATATCCTCATCCATGTAGCTCCTGAAAAACGCTTGATTTCATCTACCCATCTTACATTTGGACGTCGTCTCAGTCGTTTCTTTTCTCTGGGAATCCACTGTAGTACATTTGTCGTCCACCTTCCATCTGTTCGTCTAGCTATGTGACCGGCCCATCTCCACTTCATCTTCTTCGCAGTCTTGATTACATCCTCTACCTTTGTTTGTGCGCGAATCCATTCATTTCTCTTCCTAACCCCCTTGGTTATTCCTAGCATGCACGTCTCCATTGCTCTCTGTGTGACTCTCCATCTTTGAGTCGTTTGCGCATTCAATGTCCAAGTTTTGCACCCGTACATCATTACAGGTAAGACACATTGATTATAAACTTTACGCTTCAGACACATTGGAAGTTTGCTTTTGAAAATAAAGTGTAGTCTTCCAAAAGAACT
>JAGDQP010027607.1:0-24844 GCA_022664845.1 Lepisma saccharinum
TGTATTGTTACCCGACTTAAGTCGCTGTGCAATATTTTATTATTATATGACATCGGGAAAAGAGTTAAATTAACGTTGCAAAATTTGAGGACACCACGAACCATTGTGAACTAGAGAAAGAATGTAAAAATAACAAAATTAACGCTGCAATTCTACCAACAATTGCGAAGCCTTTGGTCCCTTAATAGCAACTCAGACACACAAACATCAATCTTTATAAAGTGGGTTGGTAACACCGACATCTGGGGTATTTCCCGACTGGGACATCCATAGCATATTTCGATTGTGTTGCATAATGTTTATGCCAATTTTGGTGCAGATATGTCTCACGGAATTGGAGAAATTTGAACAATTGATTGTTTTTGAATACTGACCCACACTACCAATCAAGAGAGTTCCGCAGCTCTAAGATAGTCTACCCAAGACTTTGGTAACGACACTTAAACAATCTATCTATAGCTTCTGGTGCCTCAGATTTATTTTACTGACATGGACAGAGAAACGGACAGACGGATTAAGTCAGATTATAAGGTCCCTTTTTATTGCTTCGTTATCAAGGAACTTAATAGAAATATTCTTAAAGTTGTACGACGTCTCATTAACCCTATTTTCACATTCTTTTCTTTCGTTCATAATGGTTCGTGGTGTCCTTAAATCTCGCAACGTTAATTTAACTCATTTCCCGACGTCATACAACGATGAAATTGTGTACAGCAACGTACGTCGGGTGGCAATACAATATTGCATTGTTACTTTCAAATATTTCTATATATTTAAAAAATTTTAAAGCATAATTTAATATTTTTTTTAAATATGGACTTCTTTATCCTAAAATAAATACTAGCCTGCTACGATACTGGGTTTTACGGGTTGCAGAACACTTTAGGGTTTGGATCACAAAATATTAGCTTGAGAAATAGAAATAGTATCCGAACATCGAAATAACTAGAAAATAAATAATAAAAAACTATTAAAGACATACTTTTCTTAAACAATTCGTACTAAAAGGTAAAAAAAATGTTTATGCATGACTAAAAGGAAAAGCATAGAGCGCACGCTCTCATATACAGTCACTTTATAAATTCTTAAATTGGTGCGCCTCATGCTTTTCTTTTTAGTCATGCATAAACAAAATTACTTTTTTACTTTTTAGTACGAATTGTTTAAGAAAAGCATGTATTTAAAAAGTTTTTTTTTTCAATTACTTTTTCATTTTATTTATAAATTGCATTTCAATTCATCAAATAGTTTAAATTTAAGTTGCCGGATGAATTCGTCTTACAAAGCAAGATAACATTGTACAATTCAAAACAGGCTTCCTCAGCTAAACATGTAAATTGATACTCCACAATTTAATATTAACGCCATTTATTAGATACTTCGAAATTTGTTTGCATTGTTTTATATCGAATTATTTCACTACGTTGTATCAAATTATTATTGTACATTGCACCATGGTAATTCAACTTGTGAACTGAGAAATGAGACCATTAGTTCAAAATTGATTACAAATAGTTTCATAATCCCATCCATTGCTCTTCAGATATAAAAAGTTAAACTTGTGGAGAGGATCCGATGATGCGCAACATATCCCTGCCTGTCTCGGGAAAGAGTGTTCGCTTAGCAACGTCATCCCTTAAACTAATAATTGGCCTTACCTTTTTATCTGGTCCATAAATGTAAATTTGAAAAATAACAAAAGAGATATCTTTCAATAAAATCTCCATAAAACAGAACAGAACAACAAATTCATGAAAAGGAAGATCTCTCTCTCTCTCTCTCTCTCTCTCTCTGCAACAGAGACAGCGAGAGAGAAAACCTAGATATTCTATTTTTCTATTAAATCATATTCAATAACGAATTAAAAGCGTTCTTTACATTGTACAAAGGAGAGTATCATTCATATGAAGGCAAAAAAGATCTACGCGTTTTCTTGTATTAAACTAATGATTAAATAAAATCTTACAGAAGCTTCTCATAGCTTTTTATTATACAATATACTGATGATATGCCCACTCGTTGACGTGAGGACAAATGGAATTGTCTTTCATTGCCTCATATGACGTAGGTGTTTATAACTTGCATAAGAAATATGTTATATTACTTAAGATTTAATTACTGCTATCAGGGGGATCAAAATATCAACACACCCGCAAGGATAACGGTGGGAACGCTCTCTTGCTGCTAAAATGAGGAATACATCTACAAGCAAAGTATAATGCAGATTATAATAAAGAGAGGGTTTTATTTAGCGAACAGAAATAATTTGAGTTTTATTTGTAAGACCTTTGCAGAAATGAAGAAAGAGTTCCCGACTGAAGACAACAGTTGTGTTTAAGCGGCTTTGCTCGCTTGGAAAATCGTTAATTTCGAATTCGGAAGATCCTAAGTTTGAGCTCAACGACCATCCATGCTGAGATTATTTAAGAATTTTCTAAGTAAAACCAGGCTAGTGCCAGTATGGTACCTGGATTGTAGGTTCTTATTGAATTTCTTCCCATATACTCTGAACCCTTTTCCAGCTAGAACCATAGATGACTTCAGGTCATGTCTAAAAATTAACACATTCAGTTACATATGTAGAAATATACATTTGTACGAGTTCAGATGACAACTTTGCTAAGAAGAACACTGACGGGATAAAATATAAGATTTTTCAAGATTCACCCATTCCTCTATGGATGAAAATAGCATGCTTTAATTTTTAGCCTGCACAAATTTCATTTATCATGGAATCAATCAACTCCCTAATTTATTGATTTTCAAATTGAGTAAGTCCATTTCCAAAAGCGCCCATGTCCACAATTAATAAATTTTAGATATTGACTTTATTTAATTCCAGAACGTCTGCAAAGTGATTACATTTTCATAAGAAAGAAAAGGACTGAACCCGAAAGGAAGTGTACAGTTTGTAGGTGTTTTATTTTTCCCAATCTTGCTTTGAAAGAAAATAAAAGGTTTGCTAAACTAAAACTTCTACCACTATTTCTAAACTGCAAATTTTCCGTATAGTTTTGCAAAATAAGAAGTGTAATACAAGTGAATATGTTGATTCCTCAACATTGATGGCGTTTGGACAAGGATCAGTTTGGAAATATATTGTTCAATTAAAAGGTGATAAAATATTCACTAATCCATACCTCTTAATGACAAGAAGACTCTGCTGTATTTCCTTTCGTGAATTACATATTTTGGTCACTCGTAGATGCTGATCTGAGTTGAAATGTTTCACCGGCTCAATCAGGTGATTCGGAACAAGTTTTGAACCAGGTCATCTGGTCTCTCCTGTTGACCGTACTAACCCGATGGTGCGGTGAGTAAAACAAAGATTTAATTCTTCTTTATTACATTTGACAGGTGTTTTTTTAAGGAGAACACGAATCCCCAGAACACGAAAAATACACCCCCTAAAAGCTCCTAACTGTAGTACAAAATAATCTAATATTCCTGGAAAGAGCAGACGTATCACCGGAAGTATACAGCTAACCCGTTCTCCCTCGCAAAGGCTCTTCTGTAAAAATTTTGTGATTGAATTATTATTAATTAGGATAAAAGCGTTTAATTTTTTTAAATCTCTCAAAAATGAAGTTCCGTACAAAATCTCATTTCTCTAGGAATCACACAGATCACAATATTGATTGATTCAAAACCACGGAAACAAAACCAGATTACCGGCTCAAGATTGGGCCACTACTGAGTCAAAATTTGATTATCGGTTGCCGAGTCACAATCAGTCTAGTCATTTCGGTCAAGACCCGGTCTCTGTCTCATTCGGATAAAGGGCGGGTCATTTCGGTCACTGGGTCATTAGGATTAAGTTTCGGACCGGGCCGCCGGGTCACCTATATTTAGGTCAGATCAGGTCACTGGGCCACTAAAAGTTACTCTGTTTCAGCTCTGGTGGTTGGTTTCTCACCAAAGGCCTCTACAGGAGGCGGCTAGAGGGATTTCAACCAGATATGGTGGGAACCGGAAATATATTCCAGGGCGAAACAAAACCGATACTGCTACCTTGCAGTTAGAGAACTCTGCGTAAGTTGGGGAAGATTGTAACGTCACCCGTGCGTGCGTCAGTGGCCACGTTAAGTATAGAAAAACAAATAGGGAGAGATACTGATGATAAAGTATTCAAAATAAAAAAAGAAATAATAATTTGAGAAGTCTCTTAGTGGGATGGCAACTGGTGTGGATGACATTCGGTTGAGCACGTAGGAGAGAAATGGAAGATAAACTACTGCGACTCTGCACCTACATTTATGACTCATGAAGATGACGAAGTAACTTTTTGGAAGCAGTAATGATTGTATTGAAAATGAAGTAGAATGCAACAAGATGTGAAGATCAATCTGAAAGCGCATTCAGCGAAGATTCATCATTATTATTATTATTACGAATTCTGAACAAAATGTGATACGAGAAAGTGAACGCACAAATTAAAAAAGGAATTAAACAATTTATAAGTCGAAAGGAGAAAGAAAATACAGCGTGTTTTGGTTTGGTTATGGACAATAGGAGATGCACACAACGGACAACTGCTTTATTTTTGAAGCGTATATTGAAGTCTGCTGTAGATATAGTTAAGTGGGGCAGACTTTCATGTTGTTGCCATATAAGAATTCTTTATTTATTTATTTCTTATTTTTTGCCATGCACATTTTCTGTTTACACACTGATCAATCAACATTTCATACTGAGACCTCGCTTCGCCATACGATTTGAATGTTGTAATGAGAGTTTCTTTCCGTTTGCGAGACACCAGGAACAGAGAAGCAACATAAATTAAACATAATGAAAATTAAAATCACATGGTAAAGAACAAAACAATATATGTTATTGACAGGGGATAAATAACTAGAAACACAATGTAGCAGCAAAATTAGTGGGGCACGTATTTTAATCGCACCCCGTATAATATTGTATAACACTTTCCTTACATTATGTTGTTCACTTTATAATTTATAGAAAAATGGACGATGGAAAAGTTTTCTACTTCTACAAAATTGAAGAATTTGGCAACACTGAAATTACGTTCAATCATGTCAAATGCTTGTTTCAAATCTACACTGAAAAGTGCTTCAGTGTTTCCATACTATATATACTAATTTCAAACGTGGAAATTTTATTTCTTATCTCATTGAATTTCAATAAACATACTTCCTTTTTTATGTCATAATACAACAATTTTAGTTATGTTAGTATTATTAACTCATGCTTTGTGAAATTGAAGAGCATTTGCACAGGAGAAGCATTACATGCAAAATACCCTTCTTCCTTAAATAATTATACAGCGTCATAAAAAGCAGCTAAGCAGTTGCTTTTAGTAAATTAATTACTCCAAAACATGCTGAAGAATATGATATATATATCCCTGAATTTAATGAAGTCTAACTCATCATTATTGAATAGAGTGTAGTTTGTATGAAGACAGAAAAAAAAGTATGCGTTTCTTTTCTCTCGTTTCATTTCCGTCATTCTTTAGACTTGCATGAACGTTTATATTATTTAAGGTCGTTAAACAAACACACATTTCAACAAGTGTGTATGTTTTGAATATTTTAAATTCATTTTTCTTTTCAATATACTGTCCAAAAAACAAAGAACTGTGAAAGAGACGTACATAAACCTTCACAGAATAATAGAAGGGAAAATATACTAGCTTGAAGGAATGATCCTTTCAAAATGAAGCAAACAAAAAGGAAAGGAGGTGAATAAATCGTTTTTTCTCTTTAGTAAATCATATTTCTCTAAACTACGTGGTCAAATATGAAGTAAAAACATTAAAATTCAAGATATTTTGTTAACCGAAACGTTACTTTCAGGAAGGCTGTCGTTTAGTTGATTTAGTTCGAAATAATTCACATTAATTCCATAATTTACACAAAACTTTTTTTAAAATATAGAATGACATTTGAATTTTATTTATGACCTTTAGGCATCTAAGGTTCAGGCCTGGATAGGTGAGGCGAAAGGATGTGGTAAGGTGTCGGCCAGGGCTAAGTTGAAGGTACCATCCTGGCATTTGCTTACTATGACTGAAGGGAAAATCTCAGTCAGGATGGTCGACCACTGTGATTGAATCAACGACCTCCCGATTGCTAAACCAACACTCTATCGTTCGGTAAATATACAACGTTGATTGGTGCTTATTGGTTGCATCACAAATACCCCAGTGCATCGAAAATGATTATAATTTATAATATTGGCATTTCCACAATTTCATTATGTTCCTCTAGAAATCAATATTTTCATATATTGCCGAGATATGAAAGAAATATTATTTGAGGAATATGGAAATCCTCATATTCCTTAGAAATATTCTCTATATGTTTCTAATATTCCAGGATGTTCCAATGTGGGATTTTCGATGGAATATTCCTGGAATATGTTTCACTGTGCGAGACCATGATTATGTGCTGAATCATGGAAGGACAACTTCATGTCTGGATCTGTATGCGATGCGAACCATCGTGCTATTTATTGTGCTGTTCATTTATTCCAGGAAAGTCGAATTAAATGTCTTATATTGTAGATAATTTGTCTTGTCCAATAATATTATCGTCACTAGTAAGGCCTAACTATGGCTGGTGATAGACTTGCATGAGAAAGACAGTCAGTCGTAAGTTAGTTTGATATTGTGTTGAAGTTAAACTCTTGTTACTGGTCATAGTGATCAGAAAATGACGTTGATATTGATAAATCGGTTGTGTTGTCAAAGACACTCCGTTTATATCCTAAAATGATAATAATGTTGAAACGTAATGGAATTGTGTTCAAAAATATGTTCACATATCCTTGTTTATCTGCCTACATTGTTTTCCGCAGGTGGATTTCAGCAGTTTTGTTACTAATTAGTTGTCACTCTTTCAACGGTGAACTTTTCTGTACACCTACGGCAGAATGTAGAAAAATGTAGGCGTACTTTGAACTTTCTACTCCTGTGTTTTTTGCCATAGTTTTACTCTTTTTTATCTTGTACGTACTATCTTTCTTCTTTTTCTCTCCAATTTCCAATTTTTGCTTTCACCTCTCGTGGTCCAAACGTGCAGAGGAGAAAGCAGAGAAAGTTAGTCTGTATGTTTACTTTGGAAGTTATTCTAATTAAACTTTTGACTCTCTTTTATCTCCACAGTTCTTCACTCGTCTTCACAATTCTGCAAAACTACAACCTTAAGATATACGGTGATCTGAGGGTAGTTGGATGAACGGAGAAATGTAAATAATTTTCAGGGCTTGGTCGTCAAATTCTAGCCCAAGTTTTGTGTTATATACAGAGTAGCACCGAGCCGATTGACATGTTTCAAATTGGTTCAGTTGGGGATGACGTAATTATTGATGTCATGATGGAAAGAGAAGATGAACCTATTTAAACTTATTCCGTTGCAATGTTCCGTTGTAATCACACCAGCTTCTTTCTTTTACAAGGAAAAATAAATTGGTTGAGCTGTAGCGTCGATTCAGACAAACTGAATCATGGTGAAGCCCCTTGGTCAGGCTCCCTCTCGGAATAAGTTGGTAGTAGGGTGTGAGTAAATTTAAGGAAACAGATAGGGTGCTAGATCTGAAACATGGATATCCGGGGTCGTCGTACACAATTGGTAGAACATTACCTTAGCAATTGGAAGGTCCAGGAAATCCCAGTGATCGTATATTCTGGCTCATTTTTTTCTAGGGATATTGGGGCACATGAAGTTATTCCGGACATTCAGATATCTATAGAATGCTCTACGTATACTCCGAGAATATCTGTGGATATTCTACAAGGTAATCAAAAAAGTATTTGCCGTTCGAGAGCAGTGATAAAAAAAAGAACAATGCAGTGGACGGTGAAGTAAGCTCCATCAGCATCCAACACCTCTTGCCAACGTTCCTGCAGCTGCAAAATACGCTGGTGATAAAAGTCGGCGGTTTTCGAGGTAAAGAAGTCCGTGAGTGCGTTCTGCAAGTCTTCCTCATTGGCGAATTATCTCCCACGGATGTGGTTGTCGAGGAAATGAAGCAGGTGGTAATCTGTTGGCACAAGGTCCGGTGAATATGGTGCATGGCACATTGTCTCCAGACAAGTTGCTGAAGGGTCTCCTGGGTCCTCTTTGCCACATGTGGCTTGGCATTTTCATGGAAGAACAACACATCCTGCGGCAGCTGAGATGCCCACTTTAAAGTCATACAACAAACACGCGAACAAGCTGCTTCGATACCTCCATTTCTCTTTTACACCTGACGAGCTATGACTGCTGTGTGTTATCACGTTGAATTGGTGTATAATGTATTACTTAATAACACAAAGAGTGAATCCTTTTCAATACGTGTGTGTATAACAGAAGTCAAATCCACAAATGCAAATATCTTTCTGCTCTGCGAAATGTATACTTATATGGCTTAAAAGGGAATAGTATGGTCCTTGAGAAATGGTCGTGGGTAAGTTTCAAGGTGAGTAGAACACATATTATGTTCCTTTTATTATCAAAGTTCATGTTACTCGGTGCTATAAGTGTAAAAAGTGGTATGGAGAAGGAGGAAGAAAAGGGTATCTGTTTCAAAAATCAAATCAATAGTGCTTCAGTTTTAGAAGAAAAGAATTCGTAAGTGTGCCTTTTCGGTAATCAAATAGTACTAATAATTTTGATAGAACGAGTGGAATTGGAATGTGAGTCCAATGGTTTTTCCTTTCTTGTGTTACAGTTGGTATCTTTGTGATTTGGATTGCTAACTGTGTGTGTTCGGTAGTAGTGGAACACGTACAAGATTGGGGTACTAGTGACCTAGTACATTGGGTTCCCTTCAGGGATTCAAGTGCTTAATTGCTAATGCCCGCATTTTACGGGGTATCTCAATAAGGATTCATAAGGACGCTTCCGAAGATTTTAAAAAATTGTCTATAAGTATTAATTCAGGAGTAGAATTAATTAAAAATAATATTATCAAAAATCCCGAAATCAAATCATTTTGAGTGGTAAGTTTTGTTAGATTTTTCGTTTATTTTGAGAGGTCGTAATTTTCGTTATTATTTAAACTTTTCAATATTGTTTGAAATCCTCGTCTTTCCTTACAATCAGAAAGAAAATAAGAGATTATCTTTGTGTTAGTCAATTTGTTAAACAGCTCAAGTTTTCTGAAGAAAAAATAAAGAACAACACTTAATCTAAAAATTCGAAATAAAAGTCCTAAATTTTACCTAACATTTTGTCCAATCTTTGAACTTCACCCAGTGATTGAAAAAGAATTGGAAAATCTAGACAGTAGATAAGTTATTTTTTCTGGACAGGGGTGCTACCTTTCCATAGATGTCCAGGGCAAACAATCAGGTATTTACTCAAGGTCTGATTGGTAGTTGCTATCTACAAATAGAGGTTGAATTGTAAGATTGGTTTATGTTTTTACGAAGAAGAAATCTTCCTGTATCTTCTTGTTTTTTTTTCATTATTATTATTATAGTAACGAGACCAAAGCTGACGATAATGAGAAGGGTTTAAGACTTTAATATCTATTTAAAATAATTTTGATGTTGATGCCAGTGGTAGGCTTTTGCCATAGTAGTCACAACTTTCAATTGGCCTTAAGAACTACTATATTGACACTGGCTACACTTTGTATCCTAACTGGACATTATTTTTCTTTACTGAAATTCATTGACGTATCTCGACGTATGACTAATTACCTTAGAAGCAGTTCTTATTATTTTGAAGAAAAAATATAGATGGAGGATGAAGATTGTCTTTTCTTATCCATCGAATGTTAGTCATCAGTTTTACCATTTGTTCCTGTTGGCTAGGAAACATTCAGGTGGTAATGTTTGTGCTCTTGGAATGAAAGCTAAAAATAAGAGTTCACATCAAAAATATCCACATTACAAAATCTGAACAAGTAAGATTAAATGCTGGATATTCGCCGAGCCGTTTTCCACACAGGTCCTGATACATCTACATTAGAAATAGCAGCTTTTATTTCTACAGGGTGTCTACAATTGAAGTTACATCTGTTTGATTAAATCACTTAACAGCAAAGCAAGCAACCACCGGTACAAAATAGTTGCAGAGTTTCTATCAATTTTTAACAATAATTTTTTCTTTTAGAATTTCTGCCTGTGCTGTATCAGATTGTAAGGTGTTGGCGCCTATTTCCGACAAGCTAAGCGTAGATAATTTGGTTCTCATTAAGAGGAAATATCACACATTGCTAAGAGCAAATGCAGTCATCAGCTCCAGGAAATAAATCCCATGCGAAGAACTGTAAAGGTTTTTGAGTAGCAAACCGACAGCCAAAAGTTGACAGTGTGTCAGAATTTGGATCTTATTTTCCTCTTTCCGACACGTGCAGAACCTTAATAACACATAAAGCAAAATGTAATCGTTGAGAATATATTTAAATCTTTAGAAAAGAAAAAAAGACGACGATACATCTTGTAAAGACATTAACTGGTGTCTGAGTATTTGTCTTTACACAAAATCAAAAGAACTGACTGTTCACTCTTTTTACAGTGAAAGGAGGAACCACTCTTTTAGAGCGGAACATTCAATTGAAAAAGACTGGTTTTTAACGAAACACTCTCTCTTTGGATGAAAAATGTGCTCTTTCTAGATGGAATTCCGATGTTTTTGGATGTCATTTATTCTTCAAACTTTAGAGAGCGATTTCTCATCTTTTTAGATTGGTTTACAATGTGTCAAGTTTATTCTCCGCCATTTGTTACTGCGAAGGTTATCGAAAGACGAAGCTATTGTCTGAAATTTATCGAGTTGCGTTTAGTTAAAAATGACAACAGAAAACCTTAAATTTTTTCTCTGTGACAAAAATACACCAGAATAGGTCAGGAGTAGGATATGTACAAGAAATCTTTGCCAATGTCAAGATGGCCTCCCAGAATGTTTGCCTCTCTTCGCCGACGTGCGGCCATCTTTGAGCCGACTGTACCGCGGTTTTGTTTGTTGCAATCATATCCAAAAGCGTGTTGATTCATGCCTATCGTTTCTGTTTGACTATCTCCAAATTTCTAGCAAAACTTGATGCAGGATCGTTAATGCACACGTTTTGTTATTTTGCCTCGAATGGGGCTGCGACGAAGAAGAACCACACAACAATACGCATTGACTGCCTAACGGATTCCGAAGCAAGCGATGATCATGCCACTCAACAGGCATGCGCATAAGGTACACACGTGCAGTGTTGCCATACAACGTTCACTACTTTCCTTAGAAAAAAATAGGTCGGATACTTTCCAGACAGAACTTGTATGTTGTTCGCTATAAAAAAAATACATTATTCGTTCAGTCTGCACCATGTCTCCTGGAACGAATGTCCATAATTTCTGGGAAATCTTGAATACGTTCTAACTTCACCAAATGATGCATGTGTTTCTCACTGGACCTGGAGAAGGTCTTAGGATGTATCTGGTCTCAACATGGACCGTATTTCTAAGGGGATAAACCAAAATACTTGCCCAACAGACTCGCATATCATCTAATGAGTTTACATTTTACAGTCTTTTCTATTGGTTGGTATCGTTGGTACAGTAATGTCAATTGAGATGAACTTGACCAATACACCGCAAGAACCGTACAAATACAGATAAATACAACTCCATTTACAGGTGTTGTAAAAAAAGAAAGTAAATTCGCATGCGTGACTTAATGTAACCTTTATACTAGGATAGAGGTTCAAACTGTGTTTACTCAGGTATTAAGTAATTCTAGAACGATATTCTACAATCACCATACCAATTGCTAAAGAAGATAGTAATTTATTTAGATATATCTAAAATATGCTCCCACGCGCAGTGTTAACATTCTAAAAATGGGTACACGTATCTGTGCGTTCTTTCCATATATCTAACGTGAATTATCAATAGAAAATAAAAACGACAAGTCTAACCTACTAACTAGTGAAGACGAATTCTTTTCCTATTACTGCTGTATCCTCTGTGAGCCTTTATTTACATACTTATTTTATATAGTGCACAACTTCCGCCATTGCCTTACAACGACATCTGTTGATGCAGTCTAGAAAAGGATGTTTACTGTCTCGCCTCTCCCGGTTGTTGCTTTCATGTTTTCCAGTCTTATCAGCTATTACGAAATGGTTAGAGGTTTCCGCTTCCGATATTTGTGTGACGTTGTCGCTCGCTCTTCGTTCTATAAAATGATTAAATGAGAGAAGAAAATGAAGATACTATTCGTATTTGTATCAACAGTTGTTGTCAAAAAGCATTTAGTTCCATTTCTTCATACTCTATAATCGCGGATCTCAGAGGGTCAATGGGCAGCAACGCGGGTTCAAGCTTCATTACCAGCAGTTTTGAAGTTTGCCTCAATTTCACCAGGCAAACGCTGAGATGGTTCCTCAATTAAGACCCAACCCGCTTTTTACTTCTATAAACAGCAGCGAGCTATTCGCGTGGAATCAGAACCATAATTACGTCCTATATATACTGTTCATCTTATCGTTAAGTAGAAAAGTAAAGAACATAAAGATAGTCTTTCTAAAGATTACTTGGTATCCGGAACAAAGTCCGCCAATAGAAAAGCATTGTTGATCAGTATGTGCGAAACCAGAGTTGATGGTAAATGATAGAGAAAGTCTACAAGATTTACTTGCGCATGTGTAGTATTGCTCATGTTCCTCTATGGCAGTTATAGGTGCACTTGTTCCGCCACAGATGTGGCCTCCTAGATCCCCAGACCTGACTCCTCTGGACTTTTTATTTTGGTAACACAAAACAGGTTTTGTATACTGAACACCAGTAGTAGATTTACTGGATTTGCGTTAAAATTATCACAGATTCTGAAAATATGTCGCTCCACGAACGGAAAACGCGTAGCGGGAGGTTCAATGGAGTGTAGATATTTTATATACCGCGCTACGAAAGGTTCTGATGTTGAGATTTATAAATCTCCGATTTTTTTTCTTCTATTATATACGGAAAAGTTAATATTCCTACGTTTTCTTTCAATAAATATGAAACTTTTTATTGGTAGTTTTAATCCCAGATACTTGTACTTTAAAGTTATTGGTTTGCTTGTTAATAATTCCTTAGGAGATGCAATCTCTCTATGGTTTAGACAAGTGTAATTCTTCTTAGAAAGTCTGTATTTCAATAAGATGGCAAGAATGTATGGGTCTCCTAATATAGAACAATGTTTTAGACTTTCCTTGACTTATCTCTCGGAAATACAACAATTTTAAAGCACTTTTCTGTGCAATCCATCACACAACACTGTCGAGAACGACTGTATACGTCTTATTCTCCATCTTCTTGGGACATTTCTCATGACCTAAATGTAAGAAAAGTGAAGATTTAATGTAGACAGCCTCTGACGTAACCGTTTATGTATTACAGAAAACTTAACTTTTCTCCTTTTCTAAAAAATCAATTACATATCCCTGCTAAGAAAGAAAATATTTACTACTTGCGCTCAACGTATTGTCTTTGTTCCGCAAGTCAATCAGTTTACGTGCTAGATACGCTTACCATGTTGGCAATTATTCAGCTATTTATTGTGTGGTAAACGGGTTAGTATAAGAACCATTACAAATATAATTTTAAAACACGTTTCAACAAAATGATGTAGAATGAAGCTGAAATACGTTTATTAACTGCTTTTAGACTTGAACCTATCACAAACGTTTCTACTGATGTGGAGTATGTTATGGTATAAAGCTTGGAGTGCTGTGATATTAAATAAAAAATACATATAATCATCTTGCAAATGTATTGTGAATGCTAAGTTGATATAACCTGTCAACCATTTTGAAATTCTGGATTCACTATATCTAAAACGAGTTGAAAACGACGACAAGTGAAATAATATAGTCTATTCTCCTATTCTATCTTTTACATCTAATATACACTCCAACACTACAATTGGGCATACTGATTATTGTGTTGTTTTATGAATAAATTTATAAGTTAAAATAATTTAATATTAAAGAGTGAAAAGCATGTGACTGGATCCGAGATCGAACCCGGGACCTTTTGGTTAACGTCCCAATACGATATCACTGCGCCACCCAGTCGATCCGCTTCCCAATCACACACCTTCCAATCTTGGTGTCGATGTTCTCTCTCGAAACCACCTGGAGAGTACCACAACTTCTAATTGTGCTTGGACTTTCCTGTGACTCATAGTGGTGAACATCTCACACGGAAGAAATAATTTCCAAAGTTGAAATGGAGACAACTTTCGATTGTTTCTGAACATAAAGCCTCTGTAGGTACAGATACAATTATTCCGTGTGAGATGTTCACCATTATTAGATACAGGAAAGTCCAAGCACAACTAGGAGTTGTGGTACTCTCCAGGTGGTTTCGAAAGAGAACATTGACATTCTAAGAGTGGAAGGTATGTGATTGGGAAGCGGATCCACTGGGTGGCGCAGTGGTAGCACATTGGAACGGTAATCCAAAGTCCCGGGTTCGATCCCCGGTGCAGTCACACACTTTTCACTCTTTAATGTTAATTGTATCTGTACCTACAGAGGTTTCATGAACAGAAAAAATCGGAAATTATCTCCATTTCAACTTTGGTAAAAAATAATTTATTTATCTGTTTGTCTGCAAATGTTCAGCTAGTTCACAAAGCTAACGGTTAGAGGCTCTGCGGTTTTCTTAACACTCTGCCCTCTTGTGGCGAGAGAGGGAAATTATTGCAATTAATTATTTTTATGCAACGAGAAACAATTACTTTTAATTGTTTAATTCTAACGGAGTTGCGCTATTGATACTTAATTTTTTTAAGAAAGAAAAAAAGGAGAGAAAATTAAAGTTCTGAAAAAGATGGAGAGGGAGGTTCTGGTATATAAATAAATAAAACTTTTCACGCATTTTCTTTGCAAATCATTTATGAATCCTAAGCTTTTCTTATAGTACTGGCAACCATGATATGAATTCAAGTCCTTTACTTATATTCATGTGATGACATTCTTTGAAATCGAAAGGACTTTTGTGTTCCTGTATTGTGTTAACTCTAATAAGACCTAGTCAGACAATACCTTCAGAAAAATGAGATGAGAGAGAGAATTCTTTCATTGTCATTTTTTTTTTCTTGTGTTATTCTTACTTCTCTTTTACACACCCACATGTATGATCATTATCCGTGAAGATGAAAGAATTGCTCTCACAAATGGAGGACGGAAGAAATTTAATGATATAACTAAAGGTTTCCGCAACAGTTATTAGAAACTCCTAATCCAATAGAATTCCTTTGGAAGCTGCAGCTAATAACTTCTCTCTCTCTCTGTCTCTGTCTCTCAGTCTCGGCTTCCTCATATAGCCTTGTGCTGAACACATTTCCTTTGAGTTCTCTAACCTGATACGGTAATGACTTATTAACTTGAACTTTGGCTTCCCGATATATTCTATATGAGTACCTTCTATAATTAACCGCTTCCTTCTTCATCCTTTTTCTTTACCATGTCTTTAGTTTCGTGAATTAAACAGTACTTAGTAAATCCTTTTCAATATGTACACTCAAGCACAAAATGAATTTTTACCTAACTAACTAATTCTATGGCTTCCGGAAACCATAAGTTCATCACTGTAGTAAGAAACGTTCGCATTTGTACTCCCTTCTGGGCAAAATCAAATAAGTTTTTACGTATCATCAACGTCTACTCGAAGATCGCTTCTAATATTGCTCAGTGGCGGCTCGTCAGGTGAAGTTAGGAAAGTACCACCTCACTGGTTATTTTCATATACATTAAGTAAATTGGTATTAATATGTATTATTTGGACCTCATCTAGAAGGCTAGTCAACATATTCTTAGATCGAATTGTGTCATTATCAGTAAGCCCGTAAATTCATGATAAATATTGATAAGTAAGATGAACTTTTTGGTAGTTCTTCACCTATTATTTGGATCACGAGCCGCCACTAATATTGTTATCCCAAGGACATATATGTTTTTCGAATGGCCTCTTTCTCTCCGATGTACCAACCATGATGGACTATAATCCTCGTTCTTCCCCATCCAACCTTCATGACCTGCTCATCTTAACCGTCATGATTCCATTATTCTTAAAAACACAGGGTGATTAATACAGTCTGTGGAGTTCTCCATTATGCAGTCTTTTCCATTCTCTGGTCATTTCGCCTCACTTTGGCTGGTATATATTCTTAAAATGTTATTTTAAAATTCTTAATAATAACGAATAACCTTGTGGGTGAATTCAACAACGATCTTTAAGATAGCCGCGCACCAAAAAAGCAATTTGGTGTAGGTAGAACAGAGCGATGCTGTACTAAATCTATATATTTTCGTATTCTTTAATTTGTTCAGTGGTGGTAAAGCCACAATTGAAATACAAAGGATGTTTAAAAAGAAACAGAACTTCATTGTAAAGATTGTATATAAATATGTAGAAGAGAAACCGACAGTAGCGATGCCTAGCGGTGTCCTTGGACATTAACTGGCCTAGTTTTCAAATCTCCCCTGATTTGACATCAGCCAACTTTTTTCTTGCTCCTAGGTTAAAATCAACCCTGAAAGGTCGAAGATTCCAGACAATAGAGGAGATCCAGAGGAAATTGTTACGTGAGACCTGCAGGTCTTTTTACAACTGGAGTTCCAGCAGACATTCCAGAACTGGAAGAAACGATGAGAGGAGCTCTCTGAAGGATACAGGGCCAAGCTAAGTGGCGAGTATTACATTTTTTTTTAAATTATTGTTTTTTTAAGTTTGATTTGTTTTGGATAGGCCGTGTATGTAGATTAAGCAGGGTTATTAGACGAAAATGTTCTTCTCAGCTGGAACTTGTTTTTCACTGTGACTACCCTAAAACACCGTAAATAGTCTTCTAAAGAGCATAGTATGAAAGGCGTAAATTCAGGAATAAAACAAAATTATTAACTACCGAACCAACGGCCACTTTTTTGGTGCTTGTAGTTTTCATAATTAAAATCCATTACCACTAGATGCCGCAAAATTGTCAGGATCGCCCATTATCATTTTCTGTTCTGCATTCTGCTTCTAGCTCTTCAATTAGATGAATGCTATTAAATCTGTATATCTAAGAGCCAGAACTGCTTAAGGCCAATTTTGGCGAAAACGTGATTAATGCAATTTTGTACAGTATTCGGAAGGCCTCACAGAATGATTGCATGACTTTTATTATAAATATGTTAAGTAAAATATTTAAGTCTGTTGTGTAGCTGGTTGTGTAGTTAGTTTCGATATGAAAGGAAGGAGATTTTTCTTCTTTTTTCAAGAAATAAAAAAGGATTTGTAACTTGCACCGTTCTGGCTCTCAGGCACAGAAATAATGAACTGAAAATAACTTTCAAGCATCTCTCTAAAAGCATGGTAGAAATGCGACTAGACTGTTTCAAAATGCATTTTCATTTGGATAAGATTTGCAAAGCAACTGAAAATTTTACTTGTTGATGATAGAAGTTACTCTGAAGCCGTATGCGAAAGTGTCCCATTGTTTGATTAAAATAACCGTATTTGAGTAATTTGGTACAAAAAAAAAAACTTCACTCAGAATAGTTTGCCTTCTATGGCAAAATGTGGATACTCATTTCCAACAGATAATGATTCATGTTCATTGTGAATTTATTGTGGAACGAAACAAAATGGACTTTCGGTATATAAGAATGTGTTGGTTTGATTTACTCCCTAAATCAACTTCCAGGACTTACGAGGGAACTAACGTATTTCAGCCGATCAACCGATATTTACGTGAAATATGTTTTTCACTAGAGGTTTCAATCTGTAATGTACAGAACGCCTTGCATTTGCCCAATCTTTTTTTTTTTTTTTTTTAAAAGGATTTTTTCATTGTCATTTTTTTTTTTTAGAAATGTGGATTTATATATATTTGTACACGATAAAGCATAAGTCTGAATACACTTATCGTGTTGAAACTGCTACGGAAATCTTAACCAATTTTTGAGTAATGACAATGAATAAAAAGCTGCACCTGGTGGAGGTATGAGTACCATACTGCCACCTTGAAAACTACCATCTTGGATTTAGCTCAAGAATGTCAGAGAGGAAGGAGGTCATGTGACATATCATTTTAGGCTAGTTTATCCCCAGAAATTCAAATTTGAAGACATTTGACATCTACACTCATTTGTTTAGGAGATAAGGATTTTGAATTGATCATTCGAAAATAGATACGATGATAGAGATAGTTTACATATGTAAAAGTATATATAAACCAATTAAAGTATGTATAATAAATTATCTTTATAGATGAAAAGACGTTAAATTATTGTTTTGTATTATTGAACCCGATATGTTACACAAAATGGTCGCAAAGTTAAGCACATGTTCTAGGATGCCCAATTCTAACTTCCAAAATCCCTGTCTCCTAAACAAATATACACAGGTAAAGAATGCCTTCAAATTTTAATTACTGGGAACAAACTAGCCTAAAATGATATGCCACCACCCCCTTCCTATTTTAAATTCTTCAGCTGAATCAAATATGGCGGCTTTTAAGATGGCAGCCATGGTGCTTATACCTAAACCAGGTGCAGCTTTTTATCTATTGTCATTACACAAAGATTGGTTCAAATTTCCGTAGCGGTTTCAACAGGACGTTTTCTGCCAAACTTCGTTCTTTTTATACATCGTTTGATCCTCTCTTATAGCATGCACTCGTTACTTCAGCAACATTCTATGGTGAAGAATCGTCCGATTTCCAAGTCGTTCAAAGTAGACAACTGTAAATGTGACGTCAGTCTTCCTTCGTTATGATTGGTTGGGAGTTGAGATCTCACAACAGATTTTGCTTGATACGAGTATTCTTCTTTAATAGATCTTTCTCCTGCCATTTTGTCCATTTTTCTTAATCTTGTACATCTTTCTCCTTCTGTCTAGTTTCTTCTTTTCTTACTATCATCCAGCATTCCAGCCTTTCTTCTTCCCAATCCTCTCGTTCATACTTTCCTCTATAATTTTTCTCTGCAGACCATTTCTATACAACATATCTCTTAACCAAGATGTTTTCTTTTTTCTTATTACTCCTGTCGTTTTTTTCACCACACCTATTCCCATCTGTACGTATACATTTCACTCTACCAATATATTTCACCTTAATTAACTTTCTTCACAACCACTCCTCAAAGTTTCCCAATTTGTATCCTTCTTTTTCTTTTGCCTTATTCATATTTCGCTGCCATGCAAAACCACATTCTATATAACACATTTACCAAATATCTTTCATTGGTACTCTCTTTTTGCTGTCAAAGATTCTTTTACTTTACGCTCTCTTTATTACCCATACATATCCTATTTATCATTCTACTATGCTCATCACTTTCATCTTTCCTACGTTTAACTTCAATTCTGACGTTTTTTCTACTCCAACATCACTCTCCGTAATAAATGGAAACTCTTCTGATTCTACCAACCCTGCTTGGTATAGTCAGTTTATAAAGTGGACACCTTCCAAGATACAATCAATTGAACGTATAGGAAAGCCATAAGAAGTCATATTTTGAAGCCTCACAATCAGTGATTCCGCCAGACCCCTCAAAAATTCTCGACAACACTCCAACTTTAATCTTTAATTATCTGTGAAAAATCGATAGAAACCGTACGGAACTCCACTTACACCCTCCCAATTTTAACTTTACACCCCGCAGACTGAAAATCCTGGTGGAAACCCCGCAGTCACAATTCGTTTCCCCTTCCTAAAGAAAACACAACTTAGCGCTGCGATTTTACTAAGAACCGCGAAGAATTTGGTTCCTTAATAGCATCTGAGACACACAAACACTTTAATAAACAAGGTTGGCAAAGCTAACAACTGGGTGTTTGGGAACGTGGATACCCGCACTATTTTTTTGCAATTGTGTCGAAGAATGTTTATGTCAAGTTTGGTGCTGCTATGTCTAACGTAATGGAAACATTAAAAAATGAATTTATAGAAATTAGATTGCCAATACTAACACCTGGTGTGATTGAGAAGGAGAACACCGCTATTTTTCTATTGTGTTAAATAACGTCTATGGCAATTTTGGTGCAGATAGATCTAACGGAATAGAAGTAATTTGACTAATTATTTTTAAATATAGGTTGGCAACACTGAATCTCTGCATAAATTACGAAGCTTCCGTAGGCTCTGAGCTAGTCTAGGCAATACCTTTCCAACAACACCTCAAGCACCTCCCTACGAGTTGTTATTTCTGAGATTTAATTTCTGGACACAGACGGACATCCTGAGCGGGATTATAAGGTTTCTTTAGCTATAGCTTTGCTTTCAAGGGACTTAAAAAATTGTAAACTCTCTCTGTGCCATGTGAGTGTGTAGAACGTAGGTGAGAGGTAGGGAAAGAACGTTTTACAAATTAAGACCAAATATTGTTTCCTAATGGCGACTTCAATCAACAGACTTACCGAGGGCCTCGTGATTTGCTGCGCTACCTCTGTCTGTTATGTTTTAGCATTAAGTTTGATATAACTCTGTGTTACAGCGTAAGAGAGATAGTTCTTTACCCTCTGTATTAAACCTTGCACCATTAAATGAAACAACAGGTATTATGTTACAGGAAGATATTTAGCTTTGCTGTCATTGTCTAAGGAAGAGGGAGTAAACCTCCTAGTAAAGAGGCAGTGGATGTTTTTGTTAGTAAAAAGAGCAGGACGAAAAACTTTTTACTTTCTGGTTCCTCTAAAACAAGAAATTCTTCTTTGTATTATCTTGCTAAGATAAGGACGTGCAAGGGAGCATTAAGGAATAAGAATGACAAATGCTTATTTCAAGTTTCTCAGACACTACGCATTCATGCAAATTATTGTACTCCCTGTCTTGAAAACAAAAGTGCCATTTTGGAAGAGTTGTCGTTGGTGTTTTAACAAGTACCACCTACACAATGGAACAAGGTAAGTGAAACCAGCTCCCACAGCTAAAAGTTTTCAGTCACTTCACTTGAAAAAGTCAGGAAAAGCCAGGATACATGCTTCATGGAAAATTCCAGCAACGTTGCTTATAACAAAATGCAAAAATCTTTTGGATTCGAAGAATATTTACACAAAATATTCCTCCCAAATCTCTTTGATATTTTGCAATCTTTTGAACTTCTTTGATTATCACTAAGAACACAGTGGGGAATATTTTTGACTGAACTCACTTCAGGCTCAAAGTAAGTTGGTTTTTCCCGCCTTTTTCGTTTTACTTCAATTATTCAAATTACAGTGCAGGTAAACAGAAAGTAATATTATCACGGACAAAAGTTCGTTTCGTACTTCCATAATGGGTATCATTAGTTTTAAACAAAGGTTAGTAGTGACTTAAGGATTGTGTGTGCAGTTACTTTTATTATTCTGTTCCCCAAAAGTGTCTGCACACAACCCTGAAATTACTACTAATATTTCCTTAAAACTAATTGTATCCATTATTGAAGTACCGTACGAAACGAACTTTTGTCCGTGATAATTACTTTCTGTTTACCTGCACTGTAATTTGAATAATTGTTGCAAAACGAAAAAGGCGGGAAAACTCACTTGCATTGAGTCTTAAGAATCAAATTATTTTTAATTAAGAAAGTATAAATAATAATAATAGGGTTATTCCCTATTATAATAGGGGATTCCTATTCCCTATTAATAATTAGGGAATAGGGAATAACTATTCCCTATTAATAATAAATAATTCCCTATTATAGTAGGGAATAATAATAATAGGAAAATTCCTTGAATATTCTAAGAAAATACAAGGTTTTTCATTTCTGTTATTAACATTGAACTTAGCCTGTTGTATGATTATTATTATTATTATTATTATTTACAGAAAAGCGGCTGACAATATTTAACAGTACTTCTATTATACAATTCTGTATGTCCCCCAACAGAAGTACAGGATGTATCAAAAGTCACTATCTATCTCGAGAAATAGGATGAAATCATAGAAAATATTTCAGATTTGGGTTCAGTGACCTTGATTTACGAGGATGTGTTTAATCTTGTATGCATACAACTTCCTATTACAGTATTTGTGCACTATATGCGCTCTGTATGGCACAGTATCGCCTAAACAAAAACAAATAAATGAGGAACTGAGCACAGCTTGGGTTTAGATAGAATTATGACGTCACCGAGCTGAAAGCGGTAAGACAATATCAAGGCATCTAAATTTAAAATTTCAAGTTAAGTTTCTTTTCTATTAGCTTTCAGGTGGGTGGCACTGTGACGAGTGAAAATACTGCAATAAAGTAAAAACGACCTCGTAAATCAAGGTCTACGAAACTACATTAATTTTATTGCAATGTTTGTCATCATTTCCTATTGGCTTCTACCCTATATTTCACTTACCTAAATATCATCAATACGGTTTTCAGCGAATAAATAAATTTGCTATTCAAACGCTCAACATTTGCACTCCTTTATACACATTAATGGATCTAATGTTACTCCAACATGACGTGAGCTCGTCTATTTTTTGATAAACTGCCTGAACGCAAAACAAATTGGCTTAATTTAAAAGAGCTAAACCGAGTTCAAATGTGTGTGTGTATATGATAAACCACCATGACGTGTATAATTATGATGAGCTATTTATTGGTTCATTTACAATTCCCATTGTGTTTATGATGATTAATTATTTAGTTACATGAGAAATTATGATAGTTATAAATCAAGAAAATTATAAACCGTACATTGTTAACAAAAACATACTAAAACAACATTACAAATGGTCAAACACATACGGATATAACCGATCATGTAAGTCTACACGAAACGCAAGCAAGAATGAACTTGTATAATTATAATTCTTTTTAAATATACTATGAAATGTACTCATCACAGCCTCAAAGTTTCAAATCAATATTATTTATACATCAATATCAAGTTATTAACATTTCTGTCCATTAAGATGTAATTTGACGCTGAATGTTTAGCGATTTTTAAAGCTTTTGGATACAAATTTCCTGACAACTCAGTCTCAGGCGAGACGATTTTTAAGACAGTATGTCCGTGGATGAATTCATAATTCTATTGTTTGTTATTAGTTTATCATGTTACCTAGGAAATGCAGGTAGTTGGTTCGTGTACTATTGACCACGCTAGGTCTAATTACGTAAACATGCATGTGCAAAAAAGTGTTATGAAAACCTACATAAGTAGTTGTATGCATCTTGTAGAGCTAGTTTCGACTCGTTAAGCCCATCCTGTAGGTTCGTCCTTTTGATTCCCGAAGGATTTCCTCAAATGAAGTTTTGATGCATTCTGTCTTAACAGCTTGTTTTATTGCTCTTAGGTATAAGAAACCATATATTGTGCACGTTCCCTTGGGACGTGGCGTTTAGTCCTTTAAATTCAACAATAAAGTGGACTAAACATAGCGTGTTCTGCAAACACACTTCAAGCTTTCAGATGATAGAACTATTTTAAGAATAGCACTACGCTTAAGGGAACAAGCTACCGAAGAACCAGAGATCACTCAGAAATGATTCTTCAAGTCATTCGTGAGTTATCTCCGTAGGACTCGAAGTCATACACATGGTAACATAAATCTAAGTTAGGGATGTTACAAGTAAATTCAATAATTCAAATTATTCATTAAGGTTATTATCAAGTAGACTGTAGTTTCGCGGATTAGTGCTTTCGACTTACATGTTAACAAAAGTGCTATCAAACACTAAAGTCTGCAGATGACAATTGCTGAAGTACCGGGTGGTTACAATTAAAGTGCCGCTATTCACGGCGGTCCAGCGCGGCCTGTACCCAACGTATTACATTGAAATTTGGTTAATATGCTAATAAGACCATGCGAAACCTAGTTACGCTGGAAAAACATATTAGTTCCAATTTCCTCCACCAGGGGAAAATGTGGCGCTGTACACACTTCACACACACTATCACGTGAAGAGCAGCATGGCTATTGATAAGAGAGACCGTGCAGTGCACGCAGCTCTTAGTTTCGTTACTTGACGTCACTTGGCTTACGGCTATATGGTCTTCCATGATCTACCAGCTCAAGCATTCCTTAGTGGTTGTTACCCCGGATTATCCGGAAAAGTACAGTCTACTGAAGCCGTGCGTTTATTTACTGACTTGTACATCCTTTGCGTGTTTTCCAGTTACAAAATTATGACAGTATCTTATACGCTAAACTTTACTACAATTCTTGACTTGATTTTTATGCTTCTGAATAATTTACACATAAATTAAATTTTTAAATATGTTCCCTTTTCACGGTCCAAATTGAGTACGCTACAATATATAAGATACAGCATAACTGTGTGGATGGTTGATCCGATAAGTTTCTAAGAGAATTATATAGAAACAATGATGGAGAAGGTTCGGTGAGTACATTACTACTATATATCCACTCTCTTCATATTCAGCCGTTTTCTATCCACTGCTGGATGAAGGCCTCCCCCTTTTCTTTCCACATATCTCGGTCTGCTGATATCCTCATCCATGTAGCTCCTGAAAAACGCTTGATTTGATCTACCCATCTTACATTTTTACATCGTCTCGGTCGTTTCTTTTCTCTAGGAATCCAATGTAGTACATTTGTCGTCCACGTTCATCTGTTCGTCTAGCTATGTGACCAGCCCATCTCCACTTCATCTTCCTCGCAGTCTTGATTACATCCTCTACCTTTGTTTGTGCGCGAATCCATTCGTCTTCCTGTCCCTCCTGGTTATTCCTAGCATGCATCGCTCTTTGTGTGACTCTCAATCTTTGAGTCGTTTGCGCATTCAATGTCCAAGTTTCGCAGCCGTACATCATTACAGGTAAGACACATTGATTATAAACTTTACGCTTCAGACACATTGGAAGTTTGCTTTTGAAAATAAAGTGTAGTCTTCCAAAAGAACTCCACGCCATTTTACATCTTCTATTTATTTCATCAGTCAACTTTCCATTCGATGTTTTAAGCTGGCCTAGGTA
>JAGDQP010027608.1:0-22341 GCA_022664845.1 Lepisma saccharinum
ATTTTCGAACTCTCGTTACTCAGTTCTTCCATTCTGGTTTGTAGTTCTTCTGCACTTGAAGCAAACAGGACTATATCATCAGCGAACCGTAAATGATGAAGATATTCGCCATTAATTTTAATTCCAACTTCATCCCAGTTTAAATTCTGGAACACTCTCTCCAGGACCGCACAAAACAGTTTCGGAGAAATTGAATCTCCTTGCCTTACCCCTTTTCCAACTTTAAATTTTTCACTGTCTTGATGCAGCCTAATGACAGAAGTGGCAGTCGAGTAAATGTTTCGCAGTAACTTGATGTATGCACTTTCGATGCCTTGATGTTCAAGTGATTTAAGTACTGCTGACAAGGAGACCGAATCGAAAGCCTTTTCAAAATCTATGAATCCCAAACATAATGGAAGTTCATATTCATTAGTCCTTTCCATAACTTCATTCACTGTTTGTATGTGGTCCATTGTGCTAAATCCACGACGAAATCCGGCATATATATTTCACAGACAAAGTTGCTTTATTGCTAATTTTGAATAATTAATAATACTTAAAACTTTGTAGCTAATACAAACCATTGTGTTCTTTCATTATCAATTAGATTTGTGACTTGTAATCATTTAGAAAGTGTCTTTCCACATTCATTTTTATTTAAAGGAATAATTTGTGACATTTCGGTATCTTCAAAGGGAAATAAAATTGCTGAATCATATTTTCAGTGGTAGTTCTCGATTGTCTGAGACAAGGTTTGATTGTCTTATTTTAAAAATGTGATTGCACCTTTATTTCTTCATGTGTTTATATTTAAAATAAAACGAAAAAATCACCACAGACAGAAAAGAAATAGTTTTGACATGTTGAGACAATTTCTTGTTATGACCACGGATGACTGGTTGCAAAGAGGTTTGCGTTTCAGAAACTGTGTGTATGTTCATATATACTGCACAACGAAGAGGTTGAACGTTTTCTTTCTATTCTTTTCAAGACACCAAGTACTCTGTGAAAAGAAGACAAGGAGAGTAAAGAAGCAACGATTGGTATAAGACCATAGGTTTAAGAATTTTAGACGCTACACCATAAGAGGTGATGATAGCTATTTAGCATACCTAAGCATGCATATTACATTCAGAACCAGAAGATATGCTTTGTGTTTAAAACTCAGGCAATAACTTGTGGTAAATAAGAGGCTTCAAATGCATGGGCAATTACCAAAGTACCTCCTCCTGGTGATCCAAAAGTGCTGATGGGATCAAAAGCAGAATTTATCATGTTGTTTACGAAGGGGAAAAAACGAAGAAGTAGGGAACAGCTATTGGTCAGCTGATATTATAGGAATTTGTGTTTAAAAAGAATAAAAAGGAGTGCGTGGTTCTTTGTCTTGTAACACATGTAAAGTAAAACACATATATTGATGATGGTTGCAAACAAGAAGATTAGATATTTTTTTAAAAAACAAGAAGAAAACAAAAGAAGGCAATAGTTCATCTTGTAACTACAATAAGAATTAACGTTTAACAACTCACTGATAGACGAATACTGATTATATGTAGCTGTACTTAAGCATTACCTATCTGTTTGTGTTAGAAATGATGTTTAAAGCTACAGACAAGGGTATGAACTGATTACCACAGAAAATGAGAGAGGGAAAGAAGAATCGAGAAAACAAGAAGCAAAATAACTATACACAATGAATAAAATTTACGGACATTATAACCCTTGGCTTTAGGAAAGAAGTACTTTTTTCTATTATCATCCGCAGGCCAGCCATTGTGCATTGTATGTGTTGTAATTTGTACTATGCATTACAAAATATATTCTCTCTTTCTCATTCTCTAAGTACGTTTAAACTGATGCTTAATTTTGTTCAATTTTGATCGTAAAAGCTGGGCATAAAAAAAAATGGAATTCGTAAAAGAAATTCGTTCCTCCTTGTTTTGCAAAATACAAACTCATAAATATGTGTACTTAGTACTTCTTTTGTTGTGGTAAAGAAATATTTGAGTCATGTACGCAACATTAGTTGCACTTATGGACGCAACATTAGTTGCACTTGTAGATATACTAAAAGTCATTGGCAAATTATGTATAAGGTGTGTGTGTACATCAAATTACTACCCGCTGTGTTTATTTACCAAAGTAATCTCTTATTAAAAATTTTTTCTTTTATGTTTGGAACTAGTACATTAGCGAAATTGGTGGATAATGTTTAAGCAGTATTTCGACTTTCAACAGGTAACTTAGGAAAAAGGCATAGTAATAAAATAGATCAGCATTGTTTTGTATTTTCTCTCATATCTAGATTATATATTTGAGATGAAATTAAACTAAGCTCGTTAAGGAGGAACGGAAAGCCAAACTACTCCAATTTGCTTATTATTTCAACGAAGAGGAAGAATATCAGATCGCCTAATTTAGAAATTTTCCAATTTGACGATTTTAATCTAATGCGCTGCTCTCAAACTATGATAATCGACTTCGTTTCGAGTTATGTATCTTTATTTCTAATACCATCATTTCTAACATCTTTCTAACATTTCTTTTACAATCAGTTACAGTCCTTACAATTAGTATTGTTTAGAGAATTTTTATCTTCATTTGGAAACATTTTAACCGTTTTGGGAGTAAGGGCCATGGTTCTACTTCATATAATAAAACACATTATTTAAAATGATTAAAACACATTATTTAAAATGATTAAAACACATTCCCCGTGGTTTAATGGACTTTGAAGGGGTACTGGGCAAGCGCGCAAATTAGTGTTCTGATCCCTGCCGTCCTGACTGACGCTTTACAGTTCTTTCTCTCACCTTGGGATGGTACCTTAACTAATGGCCTTTACCACTTGCCCCATCCCTTTCCCCTCTTCGGGAGAATGCTTGCCGAGGGACGTCATCACTTATAATTGCTCTTGGTTTCAGTCTAAATCAAAATGCCTAAAAGAAAAAGAAAATTCAAATTCGAAATTCAAAATTGCGACAGGGTTAGGTGTTTAGATGACAGTTGCCTCGTGAGTCCAAAGCAAATACATTTTAAAAAATATAAAATATGTAATTGTACTCGCCGTAGATTTCCTTTTTCACAAATAACCTTGTGTGTGGTAAATACACTGAAATCAACTCAGAGAAATTGGCGGACGCGAAGACCGAGACTTGAACCCGGATGTCTCACGTGGTGTTGTAACGGACACCATACCCAACCGGCAACTGGGAAATCCGGGTTCGAATCCCGGTCACGAGCCTGTCATTTTTTTCTGTGTTAGTTTCAAGTAATTGTAATGTTCCGTGTTTAGTTACAGTATCTGTTCATAGATATACATTCTTTTAATTGTCATCATTTTATCTTTATAAGTAATACCTGGAAGAAAATTGGCTTAAACTCATAATATTCAACAAAGATATAAAGTGAATCTATTTAGATGAATATGAACATTATCAGTATGCAATTTGGTTCTGATAACAGGAGAAGGTGTGTGTAACTGTCTCTGAATAGTTTACAGTACAGTTTATAACTAAGTTAATTAACCACATGGTTTGGCAATGAATCAATGACTGATAGCAAGACTATTTCAAAGGAAATTCTTCTTGTGAATTTTGGCCTTCATGTTGTTTAATGTTTTGGTTCATCAGCACTTCGCTGCGAACGCTATACTGGTGAAGAACAAGGAACAAAAACTTGTACAATACGCTGACCATCTGACGTTACAAGGATATAGTCAAACAGTGTTGCCAGTTTGAGATAAATATATTAGTAAATAATAATACTTTTGTGTTGTTTGATATTTTCGGATTATTATTTTCTCACTATTATGCGCACTATGTGAACTGTTGATGTTTAAAGGAGAAGCAAGAAATCTGAAGTGATAATGAAAGATTTGTAAATTCATTCTATGTTTCTCATTTAGGCAATATAGAAGAACGCGCTCATTAATTCAGTCTTTTCTTCATTGTTATTCTGTGTCTAACAAACAAACGGACCTTAGTGTGAATCTTCCTAATAATTCACCTATTCAATGCTCTCATTATGCCATACAATCATATTCAAGAATCAACTACGTTTGATGTGATATTTCCTGTTTAAATCCATTTTTAGAAAAGCGCAAACAAACAACTGAGGAGCAAAAGGAAAAGTATTTGTTGTCTATGGAAATAACGTCGCGTATTGGCATTAAGGATGCATTCTTCGTTTACTTTAGACGTACTCTTTATTTTTCTCCATCAGAGTTCCCGTGAGCAGAAGCTATAAATCTTCCTTTCCATACATCACGTGGTACAAGTCAGCACATTTAGTGCATGCCCAACTTTGTAGAGAGGAATGACTGACTTCAGGTGTGCTGTGGTATACTACTACTACAAGATCCTCTCTCTCTCTCTCTCGTATACACTCACACATAAACACACACTCACACATGAACACATATGTCTTGTGGTATGTTAATTGTCGAAGAAAACGGTAGTAAACTAGCTGCAATGTTTTGTCAGGCTGGACATGGAATCACATAGTGACTAATATCACGGTCATCACAGTTGTCAGCAACGCCGCATCAAAACACTTCATCAAAAGCGGCCTCCGGGTATTAAAGGAGGACAATACCTGCGCTGCTGCCTGAGTGGAATATTAAGCTCTTCGTCAACTGGTGGGAAAATAACAGGTCTTTTATTTTCTTTATGATGGATTTAAACACTTCTTGATTTTTGCTCGTTAGATCATATTTTATCTTGATATCCAGCTATTATTATTATTATTATTATTATTATTATTATTATTATTATTATTATTATTATTATTATTATTATTATTATTATTATTATTATTATTATTAAATAACGTTTTTCTTTCTCTTTAAATCTTTGGGAAACCTGTTGGGGTTATTAATGCAGGTGTATGCATATGATCCTTAACTTATGTGCTCTTTATGAACCTGACAGGTGCAGTGGCTTCAATTCTTACATCTTAACCGGTATTGAGACGCGGTGATATGATGAGTTCGAGTATTGTTCAGATTATGGAAACTACTTTAGTAATGGCGTTCTCGTTCCCTTGTGTTCTATTGTAAAGAGTACAAACAAATATTGGCAAACATCTTCAAACACTGTAAATCAGCGTTCCGCAAACTATTTTCAAATACGGACCAGTTTTATTAGTTGGTAGGTCCAAGGGCCTGTCCAAAGACAGACCTCGAGGACCACAGTTTGCGGAACGCTGCTGTAAAACACTAACTATAGAGTTTTTATTTTTATTTTCTTAATACTATCGATAACGGTGTTATCTTTCTATTATTAAGAGGGCTCCTCGGTCCAACCCCCCCACACACACATTTTTAACATTATTCAAAATATTTTAAAAACTAAAAGTGCTATCAAAAATATAATTTCATAGCGCACTAGAACTTACAAATTACTATGAAATACAATGGACAGCGATCTAGAGATCTTGTCCATTGAGGAGTGATACGCTTTCAAAGATTATGACGTCATTATTTAATTGAAGTCTCACCACTCATCAATCATAAATATTTCGAGAACGCTGTCCATTGCATTTCATAGTAATTTGTAAGTTCTAGTGCGCTATGAAATTACGTTTTTGATAATACTCTTAGTTTTTGAAATATTTTGAAAATTGTTAAAAATGGGACGGTTGAAGAGAGAAGCCCTCTTAAGATAGAACTTTTCACATCTCGCAAGGCGTATTAGAGGCTAAATCTCTCTAGACGAGGTTTGTTCGATGCTCTAACTAAAGATTAAAGTAAAATATGAGGACAGATTTCACTGACAAATTTGACTATCTCCTTGTTAGCGTAGTTTACGTGGCAATGTAAAAAATGCAGATACATCATGAGCAAACATTCCTTGGAAAATCGAAGGGCCACGAGGGAAGCTCAGGAATTGCACAGCACAGCCCATATCATCCAGTTCTGATAGTCTAGTAGCAACAGTCAAAGACTGTGGTTTAACTACGGTAACGTTGATTGAAATCCCGCTCAGGTTAGTCTTTTTGGATGAGATTTTCCAGGTTTTACTTAGTCATATCAGGTGCCTAACCAGTATCATTACAGGAACGGTACCTTCAAATGAGGTCCGGAACGTTACCTTCAATTTCTTTCTCCCAAATATTGAGTAAACATTGCTGAGTACGTCGGGCTATAACCTCAGATCCCTTCAGGCTATAAACGCAAATTTTACAATAAAGTTTTGCACTGCAGACGTCACTAAAAGGTTCATAGCAGTATTTGCTAGAATTTTCATATAAACGAGAAAGGTAATACCCATTGCTTTGAATTAGTGTTGTAATAAATATACCCAACAAAACATAGAACCAATAAGAAAGATTGATTTTAAAAAATCATTTTTATTCTGATTGCTTACAAAATTGAATTAATGTAAGCAAATTACATGACTAGTTAGCGTCACATTTTAGCGAGTTTTTCTGTTGTAACTATTCAGGTCAGACAAATTTGTGTAGACTTATGAAATAATGTTTCTAACTTCTTCACTTGTAGACAGAACTAGGTTTAGATTCAGTTAAAGGATGAAGTATTGCAGAACAAAACGAAGTGTAGTAACATTGAACCAAAGACAACATGTTACATGAGTAATATTACGAAGTTTTTGAAAGTCAACACAACAAAATTTCTTTGTTTATTGTGTAGATTGAGGTTTAGCAGCATTCAGTAAATCTGAGGAAGGTTGCTCAAAATATGTGGTTTCTTGCCTACATTTCCACCGTGAAATTATTGGCCTCCTGTGGTACATCCAGATGAGAGCGCAAGACAGGAAGTTCCCTCCTGGTCTTGTCAACTCCACAGAATACAACAAACTTGAGAAAGGTTTGTACTTCTTGTGTTTCTATTTTTTTAATGTTATTTTTATTACTGTTTCTTCTTTTATATTTCGATTGTTTGTTAAGATTTTTCTTTAACAGCCACTCTGTTTCTCTCTCACTCTTCCATCTCTGAAGAAAAAGCTTTCCAACAAAGAAATATTATTTCTTCATTATTTGAACTTCTGACGATGATATATGCGTTCCAAGGTATTATGAACACTAGTCATGTTATTTTCATTCTAAAATGAACCTCTTTTATTTCTTTAGCCATAATGTCCTCTTCCACACACACATGTCCATCACTAACCACACAACAACAACAATAAAATTGATAGTAGAGAAACCACATAAAGAATTGCTAGCTACTCTAACTAGTTAGGGAATATTTTTTTGATGGACTATTATACTTCGTTTAGCGTGTGAAGTTCTAAATAACCTAATATCATTTTCATCATACGTACAGCACAGGAACAGTAATATAAGATATGAATATGGTTGTGCAGCTGTGTGCTACGGTCTCTACCATCATCTTAGATTTGAGCGTAACTTTTCCAAGAGTTACATATCCTTACAAAAGTTCAATGTTCCTTACTGCAGCTGATTGAACAAGTAATCACCTATGCAAACATATAGGGTGTGTAGTTAACCATCTTCTTAACATACTCTTATAAAAATGTTTACAATAAGAGGAAAAAAAAGCTTAATGAAGAATGAAAGAAAGAAAAAAGAAGAAAGAAATGGACGGATGGATAGATATAACTTTTGGTGTCGGGAGAATCTTGTCGGAGGAGATCGTATGGGAAAACGTTTTCTACATTCAAGCTTATAGCAGCACCTCACTGAAGAGGGTTAGGGGTTTTGTTTTGATACATTACGCGACAGAATCTCCTAATAGCAATCGTAGGTGGGTATACATGAATAGCATAACAACCAAAATGAATTACGGAACTATACAGGACAGAGCCTCCATTCAGTTTGCAATCTCTCTTCCAAACAACTATAAACTTTCTAACAAGAATACTTATGGGCTATATACAAGCTTCAAACAGTAATGCTAAATTTGGACTGCAGAATATAAGAAGCCATGTTAATAAGGTGCTTGCTTACAGGTAAATAGGTAACAGCTTAATTGTAGGCAAATATATCGTTTAACCTTTTCAAAACAAATAAAGAGGGTAATTTACTTCCTCAAGTGTTTGTCAATAATAGAGTTGTGAGAACACCTTGTTACAATGTTTTAAACATCGTGCTCGACACCAAGTTAAAACCTGCTGCTATTATTATTATTATTATTATTATTATTCATGACTGAAATCGTAATTTCTTTGAACACTTACTAATGAATCGATCACACTCTTTTTATTTATGGAAGAAACTTAAGTCAATGCTTATCAATTTATACAACTTTGAAACCTTTTATTTAATGTAAGAATGCAGACTTCTCCTCCGACCGTAGTTATTTTAGAACCCTGATATTCATCTGTCAGTTAAGTAATATCAGTTAGTTCTAGCTGCCTTTAAAGCATCCTTTCCTCAATGATCAATGTCTATAAGTGAAAACAGCGAAATTTGGAGTTAGTGACTTCTGCCAGAACGACGACGATGTATTGTTATTGTAAAAAATTATGTTTTCCCAACATTCAACCGTGGAGATTAACACAAAAGCAGTGTCGTATCCTCTACTGAAAGCTTGTTTTATAGTACAGGAATAGCTAAGAGCTACTTCATTGTTCCGTCGGAAGCGAGGAAATATTTAGAAGTACTGTATATGAGTACATTATTAACGTTTGTGTGTCTTTGTCTATGATGGCACTATTAATTATGGTATATCAGCGAAAAACAGTAATTTTGGTACTTTTGACTAGTCTCCCTACCCTAGTTTCACAACTACTAAAAGTTTTGCTATTGACAGGATCTGAAATACTGAAAGTTGTAAATGTAGCAACCATGTTTACACATTTCTATGCGTATTTAATAATTCGTGCTTTAACTCAAAAGGTATGTCAGAATCTAAACTTCCCCTTCTTTTTCTTCTTTTTTTTAACAAAAAAAGAAGTCAATTAAATCGTTGGCTTTTTCGGATTCCTGGAGAAAAACATGTTGTAAGGTCATCATTCCTGCTTCCGTTTCTTTGTTACCTACACGTTCGGTCGCTAACAATTGCACACATGAATACGAAATTACGCTGCTTTGCTATTGTAAGATGCCATTTGCTTTATAATAAAATGCAGTACCAATAAACGGCGACACATATGACGTCCTTATATTTTGACCGTTTTGAACAATTTCTGATGAGGGTGATTATACACTGCCCGAAGGACTGTGAACAAGGTGAACCAATGCTGGTTTGCCATTAACTCTTATCATATGAAGATTATGTTAATGTTTCAAGTACAGGATCTACAGTTTTAATTACTTTCCGGGATCACTTAAGTCCTCTGGAATAAAATTGAAAGCATATATTTTTTTTCTATATTTGAGAACTTTCAGTCTTCCTTTTACCTATCTTCCTCTTTCTTTTCTAAGAAAGTTACTGGTTAAAATCTTCCCACAACATGAGTTGGTGTGGCTACGTTGGTTTTCTTAGTCATTCCAGGAAAGAAAAAACTTTTTTGTGTATTCAGTCAAACACCAGAAAAAAGTAGAAAAATAGATTTCTAGAAAAATCAACATTTATTTTTTAAAATGAAAATTTTTTAATTTGAAAGTGATTGTTTGAAAGTCTTCAGTGGAAATTACAAGAAAAAGGGATAGAAGAAAAGAAAAAAAATGAATAATCTCTAGTTCAGTCGTACTTTCTGCATCAACCGAAATATTATTTTTTTACTTCTTTCCTAAAAGAATACGCTCATTTGGTAGTTTATTTACGTTTTCACTTCTGCTAATTTTGAAAGAAAAATGTTTTGTTTGAAATTGTCAGTGAGACTGAACCCACTTATAAGCAGAGAAAAAAAACTTGTGAAAGGAAACAAAATTTTAGGATCGTTGCTCCTCTCCTTCTAGTCAAACGTGTGTCAATAAAAATGAATAAAAGAAAATTTTGTTAATACTGGAACAACTCAAATTACTTATTTCGATATTACGTAGACTAAGTTAATTGGGTTGTCTAGTTTTAGGCGTTCTGGTACATTTTTTTTTCAGCCATACTCATATGATGCAAATGATTGGGGCTTTGCCCGGAGGAAGGTTTAAAAGCCAAAATTTTCTGTTGAAGATAAACCGAAGGTGCGTTGCCACTGACTTCCATCGAACTGAGATGCGTGCTAAGGATTAGACAGCTTATAGTGGGCTTCGAACTACTTGCGTCTCCACTATGAATCAAACCCGGTACTCTTTGATTACAACCTGAAGCCACTCATGATAGTCACTACTTACGTGTTGTAAAATATGTTCCTTTTATGAAAAAGTGTAATATTAATGTTTACTAATGGAAGTTTGTGGTTTGCATAGTGTTCAAATGTGAGAAACATTAGTTGAACACTTATTCTCTGTTTTCCTGGCAATGGAGAACGATAATTAGTATTTCGTGTCTTTCTTGATAAGAGACACGTTTTAGAGGAGAGGAAATTAATGTTTAAATTTCTTTCTGTTTTTGCAGTCACTCATCCATTGGTAGCTGAAAGCACAATCTAAACACAGTCAATCAAGCAGACAAGAAAATAAGTCTTTAATGAAAAATTCCAAGGCAAATGTAAAGCAAATGATTGTGTGCGTTGACAAGTCTTCAAACTATTGTGCAAAAATAGTTGGCTCTTTACTACTCTATACCAGACCAAAGTAAACCACAAAAATTCATGTTCAATTGATGGACAGCTATCAAAATTATTATAAAGCTCATCGGTTAACATACTTGTCTATCTTAGCTCTTCCCCCGAAATCACACTTGAAAAAGGGGAAAAAAGTGAAGAAAGAAAAAATTGCAACAATAATGGAAAATTACCTCGTTTAGAAAGAGACAAAAAAGTTTAAATTCAAAAGATTCATGTATACGTCTTAAGTTTCTTTTTTCTTTCACTATTGAGTTATTACTTGTCTTTTTACAGAGAACATACAAAGGGGGGCGGAGGCGGAGAATGGGGGTGTATAAGGTAGAGTTCCATAAGTGTTTTATTATTCCCCTTCTCCGGAACGCTTCTTTCTTTCTTCTGTCCACGAAGATTATGTCACTATTTTTCTTACTTATGACTTTCCAATTCTCCCACAGTTCTTGGTCATCATTGTATAATCTGCTGTTTCCTGAGTCTCTTGTCTTTCTCTCACACATTCTATCTCTCTCCTTCTACTATAATAATGTTACCTCCTGCTACGTATAGTCTCAGCAGGTAGTAGCGATGGGAACATCAGGTTGCTGTTAGAGAAACAGAGAGGGTGGAAGAGAAGAGGAAAAATAGGATAGGTAGATGGAGGGAGAAAAAAAGGTATATGTAAAGAATAAAAAAAAAAGGTTTTGGAAAAAGGAAGAGAAAACTACCAAAAGAAAAGAGAGGAAGGTAGCTGTAGAATTGACAGAGAACAGAGAGAATAAAAAAACTGGCTACTTCCGTTCTCTCCCGTCTCTTGTTTTCAGTGTTGTTGGATCATGTGACATTATCAGGCAGTGGTGTGGCGGTGTTGTATAGTGTGGTGGTGGTGACGTTATGGGAATTGCCGGAAGGTGTTAAAGCCTTGGGAAGAAAAAAAGAACGAGACGAACGAAACTTATGGACAGCGGGGAAGAGTTGTAAAACTACATCCTCCAACAGTCTGGACAAAATGCCACCTACTGGTATCAACAACACTGCATCAGAGAGTGAACAAAACCAGCAAAGCAGGTGGAATAAGAATTTTTTTTTTGTTAAAGTTAAATAAATTATATATTTTTGACACTAACAAAGTAGTGGATGACAAGTCATTTTTATTTATTTATTTATATATTGCTTATTTATTTCATTTTAATTTCCTCCAGTATCGTGACGACCATATGGCTACTCTTGTTGACTTACATAAAAAAGAAGTGCAATATCGTCAATACTACCCGTAGGATATGGCGGATGAAACACCGGTGTCACTTTTTTCTTATTCAAGTAGTATCAAGATACTTGATACATATTTTCGAAAGAAGGTTATGGAATCTTTTAGGAGTGAACTTAATTTGGTGATATATGTTGAAGACGGTCTATTTATCAAAATCAAAGTGGAAATATGGCAAATGAACTAAATTTTATTTCTTCGCTCGACTACGAATATAAGGCATTGGTCTTCCAAACAGCATTTATTCGAAAGGAGATTCAAGTGGTGAATGATGACGATTAAAATTAAGACAGGAGAAAGAAAGTCGATAAGGGAATTTGTAATTTTTGTTTTATAGCAACTAATACAGAATGTCATTCATATTAGCTATTCCATTCATCTTAAGTAATAAATAACTAGATTTTATCGTTCTACAGTAACTACAATTAGACTCAGAAACTGGATGTTTCTAGAAACTGTTGAAATCAGCGTTAATTGAATATTTATATCAGGGTACTTTCTTCAGAATAACAAACGGAATGTACAATGAAGACATGAAATTTTGTTTGATTTTACTGGTAATAATGATAAAATATTTAGCTGGATTTGTTCTATTACTCGTGTAAATTACACGCAGCCATGGATAGCTCTTTTTATTATCAATTCTGGATTTCTCGTCTTCCTAAAGAAGTTTACTTATTTATGTGTATATGTGTGTGTTGTGCACGCATGCATTTTATATTACCACATATTTATCAGCAGTACACATGTTTTCCTTTTGTTGATTGTTTTCCCCAAGATAATATAGCGAAACAGCGTATGAGTTGAATCATTAATTACATTGACGATAGGTAAAGAAGAAAGACGATTCAGTAAACTGCCAGAGACCACAGTTGTGTTATGTGCTTTTTTGTTGAAGATAAAGTAGCGTGCTAAACAGACGTCCCTAAAACGCCTCACCACGCATGGCTTCCACACACTGACGCACGCCTGTCCAATTTGTGACACTTGAGAGATCAGTTGGTTACCGCAATTAAAACTACTCTAAACAAACTAACGAGCTAGTTCTGTGCACAATGAGCGCAATAACTTCCGGTTAAACAAGAAAATAACGGGAGCGAGACGCAAGCAGATGAAAGAAAAAAGAAATATTTATACCAACGAGAGGCCGGAGCAGAGATTCTAAGATTAGATTCCAGAAGGAAACAAATCTTTGAACCTTTTAAATATGGTTTCTGTTGCCACTCTCATAGAAAGAAATCTATGTAACCCAGATACGAAACATCAGACACAAATCTATACTACAGTATAAGTATATTTTATTTCTTAAGAACTTTTTTTCCAAAACACTTCCCCCAGAAACACCCTACTGCGCAAAGGAAGTGACAGGGTCGTGTCGTAAAACATTTATTGCCTTCCTGATTTTTGCAGGGTTTACACCCTCTAGAAATTTAGTTTAAATAAATCTTTAGGGTAAGTTTATAAATTTTATGCATTTATATATTTTTTGTACCTATTTTTTCAGCATGAAAAACATATAAGTCTTCTGGGGCCGCCGTGGTTCAACTGGTAGAGCTCTCACCTCTGGTGATAGTAGTCGTAGGTTCGATCCCTGCTCACAGTTGGGCTTTGTGGTGGACAAACACCGTGTGCGTGGGTTTTCTCGGGTTTATCTTTCCTCCCACTTTCATCATTCCACCAATTCATCCCATCATCATCCACCATTCGGCCTAAACCAAAGTTGCCTAAAAGCTTTAAAACTAAATTCAAAAATTCATATATAATTAAGTCGCCTAATTATGTAAATCATTGGCCAGAACTTTTTTCGGTTGGGGGGGGGGGTAGCCAGACTCTATTTCCTGTTTCTGCCATATTTTTATACAGATTATGTAAAATATCTCTAATAATAATAATAATAACAACAATCACTAGGACTCATTTATCGTCATATTACCGAGGGAAAACGGAAAACATCAGTCGGGTTCGCCGGTACCGGAAATCGAATCTGGGTCCTTTCGATTACAATTCAAGCATTACTGACAAACCTATTCAGATCAACTTTATATTTCTTAATGAAGTTTTGACGAAGCGTTTATTTTTGGTGGAATTAAGTAATTTTGTTTTTACGGAGGTTGGCAACGTCATTCGTCTCTTAATATTTACGATGAGGTTAGAAGCACGTGCCCTGTGGGTTGTTAAAAGATTTTGTTTCAGACAAGGGACGAAGGTTCTTATGATATGGAAGAAACTATACAACATTAGTTTATTCTACACTTCAGTACATTTTCTCTACCTTGATCGAAGGCCTCAATAAGAAACATCCGAGGAAAGCGCTTTACGAGCACTGTTTCGAGGGAACAGAAGGGGAATAAAAGTATCAACTAAGACTTTTGTCTAGTTGTCATACTGGCAATCACAAGGTGAAACTGAGAGAGTGTGGCCGGCAACAGGATTGAAACCTCAGTGGCGAACTGAATACCGTGACCATAACCACTAGATCCTCCGTAGTCACATAGTTGGGTACGGAAGTTGACGGAAAAGTATTTGAAATATAAATACAAGAACCATCCACAATGCGAAAAGAGGTGGTTCTATAATGGTTTGAATAAAACTGCCAGATTTTACACGTTTAAGACCTCCAAGAGCAAAGCAAATACTCTCTGCTCTACATAAGGCGCTGTACTCTGCTAGGTACGTATTAAATTTTCAACTTTTTGTTGTACAGTACAAGTATTTGTATAGTAGATTTCAATAAGACATATAACGATTGGGATCTCTCTACTTATCTGAGTACTTGCATATACTTTACGTACAAAATATTTTCATTAATCAATGAATATAATGGTGTTCAAAGTTGGAAAAATTACAAAAATGACTTCTTTAAATTAATTTGATTACGATAAACAACGAGTTATTGAGATTCACCGTTTACGGGGCTTAGAAATTCAATTTTATTCATGGCCTTTATGTAACTAAGGTTCAGGCCGACGGGGCTTAGAGGAGGATCATCCTGACACAGTTTTACCAGCAACACTTCTTAACTACACGAAGTTGCGTAGAGGTGAGAGAAACTGAAATGTTTTCCATTTCAGAAATGGAAAACTAAATGATAAATGAAGCATTGTTTCCAAATTTATTTACAAGTAATTAACTAATTAATTGTTTAAAATTTTAGTAGACGCTTTCTAAATTTTAAAAGATGTTTTATAAATCGCTCAGTAGAAACCTGAAGGTCTCAGATTTTGAGCCGTATGATCATTTTTATCATCTATAAATTCTGAAAATTTTCTATCGATTGATTCAACTGGAAAACAACACACTGGGAGATAGAGTACCAAATCTGGGTGATTTCGAATCCTGCCTGGGACATGAATGTTGGCAAATTTTGAAAGCATTACTCTCGTATAATCTGAATGAGCCGAAGCGAGTCTAAAATTGTTCATGCAATCTAAAAATTATGGAAGTTTTATCGAGAACCAGATGAAAAGAAATATAAAATTAGAAGTAAAAAGAGCCATTATTAGAACAACGAACCTATTTCAATGTTTTCTGAAATTGTGTTAACATGACCTATTATCTCTCTCCCTCTGGAAGTTGTCTTATCGGACTTGTACTTCTATGCAGGATGTAACAAAATACAATCGACAACTTTTTTAAAGTTATTTTATAAGTAGAAACAAACAAAAAATAAGCATATGAGTTGAAAACGTTCCATTTCCGAAATAGTCATAGAAGTTGAAATTTTATAATTTGAGATGAAACTATTGTAACAAACCGGAAGAGACTATGAGATCAAAATCCAATTCAATCTTTTCAAACTTTCTCAAATAATTTAATTTATACTAAATTTACCATAATTTTCGTATTTGAAGTAGACTAAAATAAGATTATGACTTTTTTGTGTAAGTTGGGTTGCCTAACAAACAGGCAATTTGGCTAAAAGCTATATTTTAACATCAAAGAAAACATATGTGAAATATGTGTACCAAATATGATTCTAGGGTTTAAAATAATCATCGCATAATACGTGTCTGTACTTAAAACACTGCTTAGGAAAATATTTTCAGTCTTTCTGTTTTCAAAATTAAATCTGTTGTTTCGAGGGTATCGTAATAGTTAGTTATCCACAATAGTAATAATAAAATTATATGGAATAGTACGGATATTTTCAACTGTAATTTGACTTCCTTTCAGCTTTCTTTCAGGCACAATATTGATTTGAGAATTTAAAAAATTCTGACTCGAAAATAGTGCTTTTAGACCCCAAGTATAGTAATACTTTTTCCTCGGCTTTCATTTCTAGAATGTCCACAGAAATTTTGTTGGCTCTGTATAATTTCTACGTTCACAATTTCATACCTCACTTCCTGTTTTTGCTAAAGTTCTGTTAAAAGTTTTTAAATTTTGCCTTCCTTGTTTATGTCTTGATATCTTTCACTTTTTTCTAAATGTAATTATCAGAATCAGAAGTGTTTCCTTACAAAATAAATGGACAACGAATTACGGAAATAAAGGAAAATACATATATAATTTACACATATGTTTATGTGTGTATTTATATATGTACTGTATTTATATATATTCACACATACACACTCGAAAATGGGATTGTGAGAGGAGGACTGATATTTTCCACTTCTTCTACGTAAAGCGAACTTTCACCTCTAGGCGCTAATAGTGTATTTTGAGAATTACTGTGTATGCAAATTGTAATAAGATAATGGTGGGAATAATGTCTGTTTAAGTTTTCCTGTCCCACGGGTAAAGTACATAAACGGGTGTCCAGAACGCTTTTGGATTAACGTATAGTAGAATATAAATCCTCACACACAGACACACACATACAGGCTGATATACTAATACTCATGTATACGTATGTGAGTTGTACTTCTACTTTACTGCCTTGTATCCTCTTTTATATACTGAGTGTCACAAATTTCGACAGACAAAATTTATGAAGATGTTATACAGATAAAATCAAATAAGATATCTTGAATAAAAATGGGGCCAGAAATCTCAATTTTGGGGATGATTTAGATGGTTCTTACAGTTCAAGATTTGAACATTTCACATCACGAATGCTACTAAACGGAAGATGAGAAAATTAAAAAACAGTTTAAAATAAAGTTATTCCTACAATATTACTACTATAACTAACATCATATATGTAAAATTTTTCAACCAATTTGTTTATACAGTTGGGGAGGGGGAATTCAGAATCATAGTGATAAGTTCAAATCTGTCTGAAGATGGGAGTTATCGAAGAATTTATATAAAAGAATTTATATAATTAAAAAGAAACTTCAGTAAACTTTATTTTATATAGGCCAGTCTAGTAATTGAATGCCAGGCCAGTTTTGACTTCAGCCCATCACGATCTGCAGACGGTTAAAATCCACAAACATCCATGTCCTGCCGGCATTCGAGCCCGCGACATTCGAATCGCTGGTCTAGTACCTTAGACTACACGGCTACCTAGTCCGTTTGCATAATTTTAGAATTTAAGAATTTGATTTATTTAAATTATAATGAATAAAGTAACAAAACTATTTAGGAAAGTGGCAAGAGTTTTATCCAAATTTTGATTTTGTCGCATCTTGCATTTGCTCATAATTTTCATCTCAAAATTTCCAAGTCTCACGATTGTTAATCATGAAAACTAAACTGTTTAGAGTCCACGTTTATTAAGAGTTTGTTTATGTTATTATTGTTACATTTAAAATATCCTCAACAAATTTCATCGGTCAACTTCAGTTCCACCTCGCAAATATTATTATTATTATTTATTATTATTCCACTTTCTATTATTTATTACATATTACCTGATCTGCATCTTGCGGATGAGGTAGTAATTATTCCCACAGGTTTTTATTTAAAAATATAACTCAAGAATTAAAGACAGTATTATGTTAGCCTCCTAGCAGCGCAGTAACAATGGGCTTTTATTCACTACAATAGTAAGTACATTAAAGTTTTATGAACAATTCACATTTTGATGATTACAAGAAAAAATACAGAATTTAAAGTTTATTTCTGCTTCATATGATCAGTCCTTTCATTTCGTCTTAGCTCCCTTTGCAAAATTAATTGAGTTATCCATTTCTCCGCTATCTAACTTGCGCTCTAAGCCTATCAATAGTCTGAGGAATGACGTCTCTGGTAAGAAGTTTTTTTTTAAAAGAAAAATCGAAAAGGAAGGTCTAAGCACCAGCAGGGTGGCCTTTCGTCTAAGCACCGTGCCGGTATTCGTCTAGTGAGATTGAGAATAGATTCTGGGAAACTTTTGTCAATATACTGTTTGTTTATCAAGAATCGTGATTTACAAGAAAACTTAATTGTAGTAAATTCTAAAATACCTCCGCGGTTTTAGTTCTCATAGATTTCTGATTCTAAAATATCTATTCTTTTCATTTGTTTCCTCTTTTCCATCCTTTTTCTTTCTTTTTCTTTTCACATCATCTACAAGACCAACAAGTAGCCCTAGAATACAAATAAGATTTCTTTTAAAGTACAAATACAATCCATCATTTAAGATTTTTGGAATTGGTTTACAAACATATTTAACGGTTTGGATAGATAGTGGCAGAAGATTGCTTTGTTCTTCAAGCTGTCACGTGTGCTTGGGACTGTTGATCCCAATTGATTTTTCACGTGCTTTGAAAAGCTGTGCAAATACTGAACAGTTTAGTTCGTTAAGTGAGTTCCAGTAGCACCACCTGGGTAGATCATACGCAACTCATTACCATCAAGTAGCGCCCTCTCGAATGGGCTTTTGTTTGCGCTTCACATGAGACATAGGGAAGGCAAATGACCATTTAAATCACAATCAGTCTCGTGGGCTCGTTTTTGTTCCTGTTACTTTTGCCCTTCTTGTGGCATTAGCAAACTACGTACGAGGAATAATAATGACGTGTCACACTACTTTGTAGTGTTACCAACTTCAAATATATGTTAATGCAAAAAAAATATTAAAGAACGTGGAAATGAACATTTTTAATCACTACTAACTAACTAACTCTATGGCTTATGGAACTCGCAAGTTCATCGCCGCAGTAACAAACGTTCGCCATTGGATTCTATCCTGGGCAGTATTATGCAAGTTATTAGTGAAAATCAGTAACGATATCTGAGAAACCTTATTACAAATTTCCAGCTCCTGTAGTTTGTTTTCTGACTCCTGATAAATACTGGGAATAAGGCACGAATTCTAGCTCCGCTCACACTAACCATTCTGTCTTATGTTTTCCAGGCTTCCCTCAGTCTCACCAAGCAATTGCCGGCATGGTACCAACTTCATTAGAGGCTAGTACCTTCCCCATTTCTTCTCCGCAGCTATACAAGGTTCAAAACGTGACAGTCTTTAACCCTAAGACACTATAAAGACCATAAATGTAAAGTGTTAACATAATTTTAAAGTTTTTTCTTTACTACAGATTACGAGCGTATTATTAAGATATAAAGCACGCCAAGTTATTGCATAGAGTATGGAGATAACTTCAAAGAACAAAATTAATCACTAATTTAATTGCAGCAAGTCATAAAAGATAAAATGAATATCATGGGCGGTAACAGCACTATGGCTTACGCCCGTCCCGAGAGTGTCATAATATTAACATAAAAATGGAGTTGCTGATTACGGTTGGTATCTATCACATTAAGTCATGATTCTTGTTCAAAAGCGTACAATACAAAACTTTCAGATGTGTAAGGGTAAAGCTATCCCCTGTGCGATACGCACGCGCCGTGAACGGTGGGTACGATGGAAAAATATTTTCGATCTATAACTATTTTAATCATCGGATATTGCTGCAATCGCATTCTATAAGAATAGAATACTTGCTTAGATTTAAATGGCAATGAGTTCATTATACAGATTGTATTTATTTATATTTCTTTAGTTGACTTGCAGTAAGTTAGAAAGGCTCTGTCTGAATTCTCGAGAGAAAAGTATTCGGTATATTTTCAGTTCAACAGCTGGCAATCCTTATAAGTTGACAGAGAGTATCCAAGACTAACCATAACATCACAACCTCCATCGACTGTTGAAGCAGCAGACCTTATGTTTCGGGGCAAGGTCGTACAAGAAGACTTTTGCTTTAAAATGTGGTTGCTACGTTCCTCAAATGCCCACGAGCAACAACTCTTTTTTCTAAATATTTATATATATATTTTTTTCTCTTTGCTTTCAAACTTAGCTATTTTATGCGTCCTGTGTTGACCTGGCTACTTTTCTTTCTTCCATTTTTCTGTTTCTTTTTCATAATTGTCAGACATTTCTTCTTTTTTCATTATTCCTTTTGCTTCTCGTTTCTTTGGGTTTCAGCTACTGGATCTGCTGGTACTTGATGGTGTGCATGCCTTCAGGGCTATTTAACCATGAGGAACGCCACATAACAGCAACTCAAAAAGGAGAAAAAGTCATCTACCATTAGCACCCTTAGCCACTGATTGCAAGTGAGGTGAATTGAAGAGGTCACAAAATTGGTCGTTTGAAATTAGGTGGTTTACGGTTTGTATTTTGTGATGGCTGAATAAAAAAGAACAGTTTCTTTTGACTTTTCTAAGTAATTGTGAGCACTTAATTTAGTAAGTTCCGTTCCCACTCTTGTGATCTTGTCAAGGGAATAAGGCTGAAAAGAACACCAGTATTTATTCTCAATGTGAAAGAAATATAAATTATTCAGAGATGAGTGACTTTGTTGCTTTAGTGCCAATGGTGTTTGTAATGAACTCTTAATAAAACACCGGCTAAAGTATTTGGAAAATGCTGTGAAAAGGAATAAACTGACTTCAGTTTTTACATTAGATTATGTCGGATATATTAAAAGGGAACAAGTGAAGTTAAATAATTGCTATATAGTTTATAAGTATTGTTAAGAACTTTTTGTTGTACAGAGAAATACATTCGTCCTAGAACTTCTAAGAATGTACAAATAAAATTCTAAAACTCTCGTGCACATGTGTGTTCCTGATGAGAAATTTACTACTGATTTGTGATAAATATTTTTTTTCTCATGTGGTTCGATGAAACAGAACTTGCATAATGGTTAAGCTAGTAAGTATGATTTAGACTTTTAACTTCGTGTAGAAATAAAAGGACAATTTGACTTCATTTTGTAAGTTCCAGCAAACAAGACAAAGCAATTTAGTAGTAAAAACAACTATTTTAATCTTGTTCTTTAAAATTGCTGAAACACATCGAGTACGGAAGACAAAAAAGAAAAAACCTTCCGCTAGGAAATCACACATTGTTATGATATCTTTAATTGTTTATGTATTAAATTATATTTATGGACTGTAGACAAGGCTACTGCCTAAGTCCATGTAAAGTCTGAGGAATGACGATGAAACCTTTTCCAGGAAAACAAATGAAAAAATGGGGATCAACGTTGCCGACGAGATGAGATTTAGGCTGTCTCGTCTCTTGGCAACACTAGCGGATCAGCGTAATGAAACAGTAGGAAGCCATGGAAAACCTTTGGATGGTCGGCAGTAGGGCGTGTCTTTCCAGGATTGATACCAAGTCAGCGACACGACGGTACCTATTGGAGCAGGGATTCTCAATCTTAGTTTTACGCCACTTCTGTCGAATCATTGCGGCACACCGGTTGAGAAGTAGGCTATGGGAGATAAGTAAGGGTTGACACTGCGATTAGCAGAAGAGAGCAAATTTTGTTGGTATAAGAATTATATAAAACCAGCTCGAATTTAAAGGACAAACAAATAAGTGTAGATCCTATGTTAGATTCCCATGTCTAAAAAACATATTATTGACTTTGTCTTTCTCCTATATCAACATACACCATTGATGTTGGTGTATGTTGATCCTTGTTTGTTGTTGGTATCCTTGTTTCATACATTTGACGTTAAACACCCACAGTGGCTAATATATATATATATATACACAAACAACAAAGCCCGTTTGTGATTGAAATACGATATAAATTACATTGCCGCCGAAGGCTCAATTGGTAGAGCGCTCACCTCTGGTGCTAGGGGTCGTAGGATCGATCCCTGCTCATGACATGAAAGCTTTGTGGTGGACAAACACCGTGCGCGTGGGTTTTGTCTCGGGATTCCCGTTTCCTCCCACTTTCTTCATTCCACCAATTCATCCCATCATAATCCGTCCAACCTGAGCCAGAGTTGCCTAAAGGCCTTAAAACTAAATTCAATGATACCAATTATAAAAGCTAATGTGATCAAATATCCAAACAAGAAGTTTAAAATTATTTACAAAGTACAAAGTATTATCTTCAAGCGTACTTTAGATTTTGATTTAATGAAGAGTCAGATTTTATATGATAAGTGTAAAAGGGATGCATAAGTTATCTACCTGTTAATTAGGATGTAAAATATTAAAAAAATAAACTTGCATAAATTAAATAGGAAGATAACATCTGATAAAATTAAAAGATTATACAATTTGGATAGGTTGTGAATCCCATAATATAAGTATCGTAATTACATTAAGTAAATTTCGTTATCATTATCTATGAGAGAGAGAGAGAGAGAGAGAGAGAGAGAGAGAGAGAGAGAGAGAGA
>JAGDQP010027609.1:0-10791 GCA_022664845.1 Lepisma saccharinum
TGCTAATTGAGTAGCAAGCACAGTCTGAAAGACGATGATGAATATGCTATATGGTATCCATATTCAGCCTCAAACTTCTTGTTTTAAGCTTTTTAAACTTGCTGTCAGCACACGTTTTTGTTTCTTCGTCTTCTTCCTAGTTATGCAATCCTTATTTCCTGGTTCTAAACGAAAGAAATCGGTGTTAAAAAAAAACTACTTCAGACCTAATGTTCATCATATTTCTTGTTTGGTATTTTGATAATTCATTCATCGCTTCTAGTATTCGCTTTCTAGAATCTATTTTATTCATTCTTTTCCAGTACGATTGGACATAGTTCAACTCACGTATCCATTTATACTTTTTATTTTCCGTGACAGTATCATTGCAAAACTTTTTTTTTTTAACTTTCGAGATTCTCTGTTATTCTTAAAGTTAGCAGCGATGTGTGTCTGGAGAGATGTAGAAAACTAAACATTTTTTAACTTTGGGTGAAACCTTTGCACCCCGAAGGTTTCGACCTTAACTTTGGGACTGTGCTTGTTAGAATGTTTTTCATGTAACCGATAATACTTTTGTTTATACAAGTAACCGATAATACTTTTGTTTATATCTTCTGCTTCTTTATTCTTCCGTGAGTTTGCGCTCTAATCTCAATTTCTCTGCGCACCTTTGATTTGTTTCGTTGCAGTTTCCTTCCGACTAGTTTCACTTCTGCCTAACACAGGAGAGACATCTATCGCTTTTGTACACTGATTATCTTCTCCCTCACTATCTGGTGGAGTAGTGGTATTGGTTTAGAGATTTAGTTATTTGACCCTAAGATCTCTACGGCGTTCACCTCGGTGGATTTTTATCACCTCCACAGATAACAATCCATGGAGGTAACAGATTATTGTTCTTTCGTCTGTAAAATCTAACCAATGGGACACAAACCACAGTTTGTTTTCAACTAAAAATCTACTCCTGCAAATAAAATTCAATGTAAATAATATTTCGAAAGTTGAAGAAAGCATGGAGGTGACAGCTAATAAAAGTACGCTTGCGTTTTAGCATGTTCTAGCTCAATAGAAACACAGGTAAAGGATACTGATACAAACAAAGCTTTCTACATTAATAACGGCGTACTTGAGATTGTCTAGAAAGAAGTACGGGCTGTGTTTAAGTTTCTAGATATGAAAAGTATGTTACTTTTTCAATTTATGCGGTTTTCGTACTTATTACAAGCCTGAAACCTTTTCAAAACGGGGATGGATACATTCCATGGAGGTGACATGATGTATATTGTAGTCATTTACATGAAGTTTTTTTTTTTCTAAAAAAAAAAAGTATCTCAGGAACAAAGGCATTTTGTGCCTTTCTATCTGTAATACAAGTTTTTCAGGGAAAAAAGCAAGATACTATGAATTTCCCCTAAACTTCAGAATGACTCAGAAGCGTTGAAAGTTATAGCGAAGAAATATTATGATACTATATAGCTATGCAGTAGCTATTAGTCAGAGATAAGACACTTACTCACGTTACAGATCATGTTATGAGGAACACAGAGTAATTAGTATTGGGAACAACCTACACAGTACTCATTACTTAAGCATTGGGTTTTCATTTCTTCCAATGTTTCAAAAATAACTAGTACTTCTGGACCTTTCAATCAACTACGCCTACTAATGTCATCTCATTACACATCTATAAATAAATAAATAAAAAAAAAAAGGCATCATAGCAAAACAGACTTCTCCAACGTAGTTCTGGTGAAATTCTAGCCCAGACTGGTATGTTACGTGACATTATATATATTTTTCATATCTAGAAACTTAAACACAGCCTCTTGTTTGCAATGGGAGACCAATGCAAAAGTAGGAGCCAAGCAGAGCAGTGACACGAAAGTGGGAAACTTTGGATTTGGCAAAAGAAAGAGGAAAGAAGTTAGTGGAATTCTCAGAAGCCAACAGACTGTTCATTTCAAATACATTTTTCAAGAAACCGCCTCAGAGGAAGTGGACATGGAATGGCCCAAATGGGACCCAAACAAAATGGACTACGTTCTGTTGAATAACGGGAATTCTGCAAGACGTCTGTTCTGAACAGTTTCAAAGTCTCGAGTGATCATAGGATGAGGAGATGTAAGCTGAAACTAAATACTAGACTTGAGAGAAAGAAGCTTATCAGAGGAAAACCGCCACTTTTCGATATGGAAAATCTAGGGAAAAACACAAACATTCAAGATAGAACTAAGCGACAAATTTAGCGCCTTAAACGAGTTAGTGGATGAAGATATCAAAAGCAGAAATAAAATACTGACCGAGATAGTAAGAGAGGCAGGGATTCATAGATTTTGAAAAAGCTTTCGATTCGGTCTCCTTGTCAGCAGTACTTAAATCACTTGAACATCGAAGCCATCGAAAGTGCATACATCAAGTTACTGCGAAACATTTACTCCACTACCACTTGTCATTAGACTGCATCAAGACAGTGAAAAATTTAAGGTTGGAAAAGGGGTAGGGCAAGGAGATTAAATTTCTCCAAAACTGTTTTGTGCGGTCCTGGAGAAAGTGGTCCAGAATTTGAACTGGGATGAAGTTGGAATTAAAATTAATGGCGAATAACTTCATGACCTACGGTTCCCTTCAAGTGCAGAAGAACTACAAACCAGAATGGAAGAACTGAGTAACGAGAGTTCGAAAATAGGCCTTAAAATGAACTTATGTAAAACAAAAGTAATGTACAATCAACATGCTGCAAAAAGGGAAATAAAGATTAACGGAGAGACAATAGGCACAGTTGATGAGTATGTTTACCTAGGCCACCTCAAAACATCGAATGCTAGTTGACTGATGAAATAAACAGAAGATGAAAAATGGCGTGGAGTTCGTTTGGAAGACTACTCAAAGATTGAGAGTCACACAAAGACAATGGAGAAATGCATGCTAGGAATAACCGGGAAGGACAGGAAGACGAATGGATTCGCGCACAAACAAAGGTAGAGGATGTAATCAAGACTGCGAAGATGATGAAGTGGAGATGGGCCGGTCACATAGCTAGACGAACAGATGGAAGGTGGACGACAAATGTACTACATTGGATTCCTAGAGAAAAGAAATTACCTCCACTAATGAACTAGTATCTAGAACTCTTCAATTTAAGAAATAAATTGACATTGCTCAGTACATAAGTAAATCTCTGGTTTTATTTAAGAAGTACACGTATTTCTCACCAGAAAGTTCTGAAGAGCATTTGTCTCTTATGCCTTGATTAGATTACTAACATTTTACGATGGTAAAACTTTTGGGTAAAACTAACTTGCGTTCACACTACCGAACTTAACTTGGTTATTGTGCTTGTACTACCATTATCTGTAAAGAAACAGGTTGAGGTTTCCGTGGTTGAGTAAAGAATCTGCTTGTTACGCGAGAAATGATTAAATTATAAAAAATGAACACAAATGAATTGTTTCTAGCGTCAAATTTTGTAGATTAGTTCTGCCATCATTCTTTTATATTTTAAAAGTAGTATGCACCACTATTATACTGTGTGTTTCGATAAAGAAAGAAAAACTCACGAAGTGATTCGTGCCTAATAACTAACTTGCGTTTCTTACTAACGTTACAAGATAACAGTCGTAAGTTGACGCTAGTTAAATTTGAAGCCCGCGTTAACGGTAAATACCGCTTACATTACTAAAATGAACTCTGGTTAAAGTTAACCATGGTAAAATGTTAGTAATGTAAACAAGGCATTATTCTATTCCAGAGTTATAAGTGTAAACTTTTATCGTTAGGTACTTTTTCGGCCTATTTTTACAATTAGATCACGGTTTGTGAGCTTGGCGCTCTTTTATGGAAACAGTAAGAATATTACTGAAAATTCCAGTTATGCAACCAGCACGGTAAATTGAAATTCAGGTAGTATAACTGACTAAAGTACACTGAACATCAAAGTTGCCCTTTTCTTCTTCTTCTTCTTCTTCTGTGTCTTCGTAAGGCAAAGAGCTTTCAAATGCAAGTTCAAGCATCAAAATCGGGCTTAGGCTATATATAGTTCGCTAGATCCGAAATTAGCTGTATACCACTAGTCAGTAAATTCGTGGACTGTGGACGCAGTGTGGCGCTAGTGGTGTACTACAGCTGAGACGTGACGTCCTGGAGGAATCAGTGGAAGTTCATCTCTTAGGGATGGGCAGTTCAGTTCGTTTCAAAGACTAGTTCGCAGTGAACTAGTTCGTTGGAAACAGTAGTTCAAAAGACCAGTTCGTTAACAATAGTTCGGGACCGAGATGGTCTCCCTATAGCAGAAGGGAAGAGATGTTCCTGGGAGGAAATGTTTTAATACCTCCCTCCCTCTGTGCCCACTCCCTTCAAAGCAGCACGAGGGCCATGAAAGAGATGCATTCAAGCACCACCATTCTAGTTCGCGAACTAGTTCGGTAAATAAAGTGGTTTTGAAAAGTTAGGCAAGCATTTTGCTCTTGAAGAGTTCTTTGTTGTTTAAGCACGTTGAATAGGAATACTTGTATGTCACGCAGCGCATGAAAATGATTTCCGTTTGGAAAATGCCATAACTATGATTGAAAAGGGAGTATTAAAGAGAGTTACCTTTCACTCCATGAATTATGATTATTGCTGGAGTAGTCACAAAAGTATAAATTTTATCAATAGTCTTCCCGTTTACTCTACTGTCTCCACGCTGTCGCCAAGACAGATTTTTTTTTTTTAATTTTTCATTTGGTAAGTTTTATATGTAAATGATATTGAGAATGAAATATTTTGAATGTACAGGATTAAAAATGTAAATTAGTTTGAAAGTAAGACCTGGCCAGGTTCATATAATATTTTACTAAGGTTGTATGGATATTGTAGATTTCTATGTTATTTCCTTTATGATTTGTATTGGACATTGTTAATGTTTTGTGTATGATAATCATTGAAGATGTATTATCTATGTAATCTTTGTATTTTTAAATTGTAATGATTTCTATTTTTTCTTATATGCATTGGAAAGCAAAGCTGGGAATAGCTGGACAGAACGTCTTTTTCACACTTGTTCCGTCAAAGCAGAGAAGGGTCAGGAACAACCTTTTTTTTCCCTTCTTTTATCTTTTTTTTGTTGTTTTGCTCTCTACCCCACCTAGAACGCGAACTGAGAGGTCTCTCGCATATGGCTTCGACGAGGTTATATAAGCAGAGTCCAGATCTTGCGTGAGAGAAGTGGAAGTCGAGTCGTGACGCGGACTGGAAGTGCGAAATATAGTTGTTAAGTCGAAGAGACCGAGATAGGTGTAACTTCCTCGATTTGCAGAATATTGTTGAGCTGATTCTTTCTGCGCTAAGGAAGTAAGCATTGCTGGTGCTTCGGAAATGGCAGCTGTTGATAAGATTATTAATGTCGGCGAATCTTTGCTGTCATACAATTTTTTTTAAGGCTAGGAAATTTAGTTCGTGAGTGTGGGAAGCTGAAGAGGCCGCTGGATGGAGCATCAGAGGTAAATATATATTTGGTTTATATTGCCAAATGTTCAATTTTTGGGGGATGTCCATTCTAGCATTTCAAATCCGAAGCCACTGTATACAGCGATGAATTTTGGGCAAATTTATTATTTTTTGTATAACTATTTGAGAGAGCAAAATTTCAATGAAGTTCCTCCCCTGGGAAGATTTTAGGAAGTCACGAGAGTGGGATGTTGATGTTTAATTTTGGATTTGGTGAAAAGATTGGAAGAGACATTGTGGTGTCCACTGGGTATGAGACGTAATATAGCGATTTATTGTTCTTCATTGAATTTTTGAAGAGTTTAGCCTCCAATCTAACTTCGTATTGATTTTACGTCTTTTCTATCAAATTAATGAAGCTAGGAAAATATGGCCCTTGATGTATAAATTAATCTTTATGATAGGTAGATTTTTGAGTAAGTAAAATTTCCTGCTTGTTTGCTCAGTTGAGTTTATTGCAAGATAATAGCCCTCCCTAGATGAAATTTTGAAAGGTTTTCTCGCCTTTAAATTAGAAACAAATTAAGGAACGGTAATAGCGGATGTGATTGTGTGACTGAATTGATTGAATGTGAGAGAATAAAACAGCCCTGAGAGACTCCGCTGTTCCTCCGGTCTTGTTGCAGCCATAAAGGAACTACCTAGATAAAAACATTTTATGCCACTCGAGGTGTACCCTGACAAGTGTCACCGCTCAGGGGATTTTGTACAAAGGTACCAAACGAGAAGTCTTTCCAAAACCAAAAGCTCTGTTGTCACTCTTCTCATTCTCATTCCACGCAGACTGAACGTAACCCGTTTTTGCTACTAGATCTCACAATAAATTATATCCTCATGACAAAAGAAAGCATTTTCCCGCGACTCATTTGTTTGCGATTAGCGTGAGCGGCATCAGCTCTGAGTCGATTAAGCAAGGTTTCAGTTGGATCAGGAATCAAATTTGGGAAGTAGAATATCGTTCCACAAGAAATGCGCTTTAAATACACTTGGAAAAAAACCTGCTGTATGAGCAAAAAAGTGGGTACCATGCAGAGGCTGCGATATACATGAATTATATACCATATTAATATATAATCAAATTATAACGAAAAAACAAACCTGAAGAAATGGTCGAAAAAAATTAAGTCCAAAAGTGAGAGATCTGGCAACATAGGGAAATTGACGGGGAAATTCAGGGGAAAGAAGGGATATTTCGACCCTCCTGAGTCGATTAAGCAAGGTTTCAGTTGGAGTCAGGAGTCAAATTTTGGAACAAAACCAAGTAGATGCTCAAAGTTAATTTTGGCACTTTGCGTGTGTTATGAATAAACCACAGAAAATCCAGGTGGTTTGAAGGGATTATCCCCTTTCATCATATGTATACTGCGGTCCAAAAGCACATGTCAAAGAATGTGAAGAATCATCTGGCAGGATGCACGTCTCCAGTTTTATTTTGGGTTTTAATTCCTGGATTCAGGTTTTATCCAAGTGTATTTAAAGCTTCTTGGAAAAAAACTGAATTTTACTACCAGGAGTCATGAAATCGAGTTTGGCTCCTACTAGTTTCTTCTGCTTCTTTGCAGCAATTTTCATTTGCCTCCCTGTAAAAATACCTAGATGGGCAGAGTTCACTAATTAGGGGATTTTCCCTTGTTCTATCTTTATGATGTGTTGAGTGTCGAAGCGTTTACATGTATACTTCTAATTGTGTGCGGATAATATCGTTGAAGAGTGGGTTTCTTTGAAGGTCCACCGTTCGCCCTTGACTGCCGCCATCACAACAAACGTCATAAAATCGACCCTCCTGAGTCGATTAAGAAAATTCAGTTTTTCCAAGTGTATTTAATCCAAAATTTGACTCCTGATCCAACTGAAACCTCATCTCTGCTGAAGTTCATATTTGGTTCAAAATAGTTCCAAATTCAAAGAGAACAACCTTTTAGATTATCACTTACTCATTTCGATTTTTCGACTAGTGGTCACCTCCTCCCCGTCTGACTTTGTTTGGAGTCAGAGTCCTACCTCTACCGCCAACTCCAGTTAGCAATTATAGAAAGTAAAAATACCATATTTGGATCTAGAGCAAGTTCAAAGTTATATTCTTGAGTGAATTTTACTTCCTATCTTCATGAAATCGACCCTCCTGAGTCTTTCAAACACCAAAAGGAAACCTAACACTATTCGTATTTTAGCTATCTTCATGAAATCGACCCTCCTGGGTCGATTAAGCAAGGTGTATCCCCCCGGCTATTTTATCCTGGTAAAAATAATTGTACCTAAATATACATCTATTGTACCGATTTACCCAACAAGGATTTTCGAATGCACACTCAAGAGTCCTATCAAATTGAGTACCGGAGTGTCCTTGGTACTCCTGGGCACCTTGGTTATTTTACGACATCGGGGTTCCCCCAAATTTGGATATTGTTCAATTTGGAAACTGACTGGCCACCACAACAAGAAATGCGCTTTAAATACACTTGGAAAAAACCTGAAAGTGATATCCGGCTAATACAGAACTCTAGTGCAATGTTGTGTGGTGGTGTGAATACAAGGACATGACCCATAATTTTGTATACCGGGATAGGAAATTAACATTGGCAAGCACAAATGCAAGGTCAAGTGATAGGAAAAAATTGAAGACTACCTGCAGTGTAATTCTGGCTTCACATGGCTTATCGAACTTTTCCACTCATGAAACATTGTGGGCGATAGACTTCTACAATTTCTCCGAGTTTGAGCAAAATCGGTTGAACAATTGATAATTGGAGAATGTTTAAAATAACTGAAACCTTGCTTAATCGACTCAGGAGGGGTCGGGGTCGATTTCATGAAGATAGGAAGTAAAATTCAAATATATATATATATATATATAATAATAAATCACAGCCATATTCAATCCACTAGTGGATGAGGCCTCTCCCCGAAGGGAGGAGTTGGTCTACTGCTCCCACGCTGACCAGACGGGTTGGGAGAGGAGAGCCGAAGCTCTCACTGTGATCGCCACTGTCTTTTATTCACAGCAGCTCCCCAATTGTCCTCACGATGCTGGGTCAACACCGAAATATTTGAGCCCCCATCGGGAATCGAACCCGGGACCGCTCGCACTGAAGTCGAGCGCGCTACCGACTAGGCTACGCAGGAGCTCATATATATACTCCCGATTCCGTAAGGTTCCTGGCACAAAAAAAAAAATCTGTCAAGACTTCTGCCTCCTTCCGTCTCCGAGCTTAGAATTACCTTAACTCTCCAATACACAGATAAGTATACCTGGGGTACTTGATCAAAAAATAACAGCCTGCTTGGGAAATTACTGTCACTTTATTCACAAGATTAGTATTAATCGTCTTTTGAAGCAGAGTATAATAAAAGAAAGGTATCGTTCCGTTAATGCTCAATTTAGTACGCTAAAAGAAAAACTTGCTTTTGTCCCCCTCAATTTCGAGACAAGATTAATCAATTTCACGAACAATTAAGCTTCCCTTTTCCTCAATCACATCAGACTCAACCAATCCCTTTCGGATCGTACACTATAAGAGTAAATAGGCTATCACGGTATTATCAACTATCACGAAAATACCCGTTCTCAGGGGTGAGCCGAACCCCTCTTTAGCATAATGGAAAGAAAACTCGCGGCTTCAATAAATTCCTCAGTACTTGTTAAGCACTGACGGTATGGAAAAGTGACTAATTTTATTGCAAGAAGATCTTGCCACTTTAAATTTTCCCCAACGTGCAATAAAACAAATCAGGCGTTATCAGTCTCTAAAATTGCAAGTCACTCACATACAGTGACTCCTCACACAAGTTGTCAGAAAACACACACATCACAAATAGAACATACCTCATAGATACACACTTTCCCCCGGCCTTTTTAACAGATCCTTTGAGACAATACCCCGTCTCTCTGGTAATACTACAAAATAAAACAGCCCTGAGAGACTCTCCGCTGTTCCTCCGGTCTTGTTGCAGCCATAAAGGAACTACCTTGATAAAAAAAAATCATTTTATGCCACTCGAGGTGTACCCTAACAATATGAGTAGCTGTACATGACATACTAAATAAATCATTACACACACACATACATACACAGATACACACACATACATACACAGATATACACACATACATACACAGATATACACACATACATACACAGATACACACATACATATATATATCTCGAAGGATTTTTAAAAATTATTTTATTCTATCTTCATGAAATCGACCCTCCTGAGTCGATTTCATGAAGATCAGAAAAAAGAGATAGAAAGAAAGACAACGACACAAGTTGGATCAGGAGTCAATTTTTTTCATGAAATCGACCCTCCTGAAGATAGAAAGGTAAAATCCAGGTTTTTTCCAAGCTAGATCCAAAATTTGACTCCTGATCCAACTGAAACCTCCGCCTCATCCAAGCAATCGTCATGCGAAGAGGTGATAAGTACACGTGTGCAGGGGTTGTCCTTTTTACCTTTTATCTTCATGAAACTCAGGAGGGTCGATTTCATGAAGATAGAAGGTAAAATTCTTACCTTCTATCTTCATGAAATCGGCCCACCGTTATCTTTCATGAAGATAGAAGGTAAAATTCAGATTTTACTTCCTATCTTGATGAAATCGACCTAGTAGCGTTCCTTCTATCTTCATGAAATCGACCCTCCTGAGTGATGCTCTGTCTATTCTCTTCTCCTTGACAATTTTCAGAAGGGTAGATTTAAAAAAAAAAAAAAAACTTATTTTTTATTATAATAATTTTTTTGGCTCAGGTTTTTTCATTGCCGAACTCACTCACGCTCACACTCACTGCAAACTCCATCCTTTCTTTTTGTGTCTTTCATGAAGATAGGTCAGGAGGGTCGATTTCATGAAGATAGAAGGTAAAAAAAAGAGAGAGAGAGAGAGAGAGAGAGAGGATCAAAAATTAAAGAAAAGTACTGCTAGTTGCCTCCTCGATCCAAAATTTGACTCCTGAAAAATTCATGAAGATAGAAGGTAAAAGGTAAAATTCACGTCTATCTTCATGAAATCGACCCCTGATCCAAGAAGTTTTTTCATTTTCTTCAAATTTCGCTCTCATATGGAGAGAGAGAGAGACCACCACAAATTTTACCTTTTATCTTCATGAAGGGTCGATTTCATGAAGATAGAAGGTAAAATTCAGGATTTTTCTTTTGGCAAAAAATTGCTTTTTCAGAATTTTAGATCGAAGGAAATTTGAAGAAAATGAAAAAAAACTTTTTTCGTGACCCTCCTCAGGAGGGTCGATTTCATGAAGATAGAAGGTAAAAACCTGAATTTTTTCCAAAAGTCAGGGAATTTTGGGGAAAAAACCTAGTTGAATT
>JAGDQP010027609.1:11191-24841 GCA_022664845.1 Lepisma saccharinum
TTGGGGAGCTACCTGAATAAAGAGGTAGCGATCACAGTTGAGGGCTTCGGCTCTCCTCTTCCAACACGTCTGGTCAGCGTGGGAGCAGTAGACCACCTCCTCCCTCCGGGAGAGGCCTCATCCAGTAGTGGATTGAATATGGCTGTGTATTATTTATTATTATATATGTTGCTTTTTGTATGAGGATTTTTTGAAAGAATGCTAAGCCAAGATATTTTCTATTTTCTACATTTAACCACCTAAGTCTCTTGAGATAAGGGGATGTGTGTTCTCTCTTCACATTGAAAATAAATCTGACGCTACTGTTTTGAATTTTCTGCAGCTTATTTAAAATATTACTTAAGTTATTGTAGACCAAGTCAACCATAGGCATAATAAGCGTTTTGACCAAATGAGCCTTCGTTTCTGAGTTTAAAATATGTTTGAGAGGATGTAAGCATTTCAATTTGGAAACTGAATTCTTTACTGTATGTTTAATATGCGCATTCCAATTTAAGTCTGAATCAAAGATTACACCTAGATTTTTTGTAGTATTGGTTTGCTGAATTGGTATATTATTGTTCGTGGGGAAGTCTAGGTCAGCTCTTCAATTTTCTTTACGTTGGCTGGGGTGCCAATTAATAGCATAAGTGATTTGGAGGCATTTAAAGTTAACCCATTATTTTCTGACCAAGATGTTATGGAATTTAAGTCTCTCTGCAACACTTGTAATTGTGATTTGCACTCTTTAATCGTACTTTGTATATATATATTTGAGTATCATCAGCGCACTGATGATATTGGCATTCGGCTAATGCCCCATTGAAATCTTGAACGTATATTGTGTACAAAATTGGGCCTAAAATACTACCTTGTGGAACTCCTTGACTAATTTGAAGCCACTGCGATATTATTGGAGAATCATTAGCATTAATTTTCACACATTGTTGTCTATTCTGCAAATATGTCGGGAACCAGTTAAAGGCATTTCCACCTATACCGTAGTATTTTAATTTTTCTAAAAGAAGACTATGATTAATGCAATCAAATGCTTTACTATAATTGAGAAGCACCAAAAATGTTACTTTTCTCTTATCTATTGCCTTGGTTAGGTCATCTACAACATTTACAAGTGCCGTTGTTGTACTGTGCTGTTTCCTAAAACCTGACTGGTGAGGAGAAACGTGGCCCGAGAGAGTTAAATAATGCACAAGTTGGTCTTTGACTATTCGCTCAATTACTTTGGACACGATCGGGAGAACACTTATAGGTCTGAAGTTTTGTACGCTTATAGAGTTAGAAGTTTTCGGGACGGGGGTAACCACAGCCTTTTCCCAATCGGTTGAGAAAGTACCATATGCAAGCGAACAGTTTATTATATGAGTAAGACTAGTTAGATACTACGGTATACAGAGTTTCAACATCCTTAAATTAATTCCGTCATGACCCCTTGCATTTGATTTTATTTGGTTAATTACTTTTAATACCTAAAGTTCATTAACATTTTTGAATGTGAAGTGTTCTATTTTTTTCTTTCGATATGAATGATTAGTTGCTCTATTTTATTTATATTGTTAGCTGAATTTACAAAATATTAATAGAATCCGCGTTTAGAAGACATGATGGCAGACTGATTTTACGTTTGTTAGGACCCTCTCTTTCCAATGTCTTCCATAATACTCTAGAATTCGTAATATTTTTGTTTATATTATGATTAGGCAATAGTAATGGAATTTGGCGTTACGAATAACAGTTTTTGACCTGTTTTTAAAATATTTGTATGACAGCAATGCGTCTTTATCACCCGTGTTAACATATCTACGATGATAATAGTCCCGTAGAGTCCAAAATTCTCTTACCTCTTCCGTGATCCATGGGGCAGGAGGTTTTGTTACCCTAATTTTTCTGATTGGGAAGTATTTATTTGCTAACATTAAAATGTTTTTACTTAGTTCGGATAAGGCTGCATTTACATCATTGTTCGTAATTGTTTGGTTCCATGAAATATTTTCCGCATCTTTGCGAAATTCATCTTCTACAAAATTCTTGAAATTCCTAATCTCTAAAATTTTGTGGTATTTTTTTTCTTTACTTTTATTCCGAGTATAGCATAAACTAGATTGTGGTCAGGCATTCCAGGCATAGAACTTTGATCTTCTCTTCTTTGAGGTGCTCCGAACAAATTATAACGTCTTTAAAGTTTTGGATGTTGGTGTAATCCTGGTTGACTTAGTAACAATTTGTTTACCGTGTGCTTCGTAAATGATGTCAAGGAGAAATTTCGCGTTCGATTCTGACCATTTGAGGAGATTAACGTTGTCACCCATGCAAATATAGTAATCGCAGTTTAAATTAAATAGTGCATTACTTCTGCTAAATAAAGCTGTGTATAGCTAATATTCGGTGGTTTGTATGCACTTATTACCCCTATTTTAATTTGTTGTATTTAAATTTCTATAATTAGCAGTTCAACATTATTTTCATTATCACTTGGGAACTCAATGATCTTCCACCGTTAAAGATTTCTGAATATACGTACAAACACCACTTCTAGATTGTTTACTGCGATCACGTCTGATAAGATCATATTTTTCCAATTCAACGAGATTGTCAGGAATGTATGGTTTCAGCCATGACTCATTCAAACTTATGACGTGAAAGTTTAATTTCGATAATATAAATCTGAACTCGTCGAAAGAGCCCAAAAGTCCGTGTGTGTTAAAATGACATATCTTTAATTCTTGTGTGTAGGAATTAAAGTTTTCGTGTAGTTCTTGTTGAAAAGAAGCTGTTTGCCCAAGGTCGGGTGGCGGTGGTGGTTGTAAAGGCGGGGAGGATGCTTTTGGAGGGGTTCTTTCAAAGTAACTGTCATGGAAGTGAGGGAAGCGAGATGGAGAGGGAAAAGGACCAAGTGGGAAGGCCACTGACTTGGTGACAAGTGCTACTCAGCGTTTAGGCTTGAGGGAGCTTTTTTTCTTTTGGTGTCGATCTTTTGTCCAAATGAATGATCTTTTACAAATAGAAAATGAACAACCAGGAGATAATAGGTTGACATACTTTTCCTATAAAAGTGCTGACTATAGAAGTAATCTTATTCAATGAAAAAAGACTCATTATGAATATTCTTTGGTAGCAACAGTGTTCCAGATTTGTCCTATGATAAGAAAGGATTAAACGAAAATTATATTGCGGATTGAAAAAAAAAACAGTGTGCTAATGGTATACTTAGTAATTGATTATAATACACGTAAGGATTTGATTGATCTAGTTTAAGAGAAAGCTACAATTAATAGCGTATTGCAAAAATAATCTATATACAGAAAATACTTAACAGACTGACTAAAAATAGTTAGATACAGTAACGAGAGAGAAAAACAACGTTTTCAATTAAGATATAAACATTAGATAGGTCTTCCCTTGAATCAATGCAAGCTGTTGGATTGTTGTTACGAAATATTTTACACCACCTTTTACAATCAGTTTTCCCGTCCTGAGTAAACACTTGTTGGAAGCCAAATTTGTCTACTGCTTTTCGGAACAGTTGTAACCTAGATTGACACAAATCTTCCCTTATTGTAATACCGGTCAACTTTAATTTTCTCTTATTTGAGAACAAGGGCCCGCGCTCTGTAGTTTGTAAACTTGCATACTATATATCTACTTTTACCTGAATGTTTGGGTCCAATCCTGTGTGTTCTGCATAAATCTACTTCATCAATCTTCACACCAAGGCGCTCTTCAAACACAGATCTCACGATAACGTTCGTATTCTCACCACCTTCTTCCTTGATACCGAAGGTTCGGAGAGAATTTCGCCTCTGATATTGTTCAAGTCTGTCACTTTTTCCTGCAGAGAATCAATGGCTTCGTCACGCTGTTTCAGTTCCTTTTTCATGTCATCTATCACTTCAGTATTAAATTTCATTGTGTCTTCTAACAGTTTCACCACCACATTTATTAGTTTCAATTATTGAGTCCACAATAACCTTTGTAATATCTGGTGACTGCACAGCCGCCTTGACTTCATCACACACTTGTTTCAGCAGATCCTTGCTGGCCATGGGGAAAGGTGAAGTGGGCTGCGTGCCTGTAGCAACACTTTTTTGCGATTGTTTGGCATCGTGGAAAACACTATAACCACACTTAAACGAATTCAGAGCTTCACAGAAACAGCACTGGTGCACAACACGTGGTTGAATATGTATTCTTCTATTTAATATAGCGATTTGAACACTAACTTCATAAGAATGCCTTCATGAACGAGAAAATTAGGGGGAGTGATGCGCGTAGGGTCAAGCTCTTTCCGCCATTACTGGTATCTATGGGTAGTATTTCGTACATTTAACCTTTCCGATATCTCTTCTCGTTCTCGCAATATTCCACACAATATAATTTTGACCCCATGGTTATGCCCCTATTCGACCTTTACAATGCGGTTGTTGGCCGAAATAAAAAAATACGTGTCGCTTCTTTTTCGATGTTCTCTATGTCTGTGCAATCTTATCACAATCGGCTTGTTACACCTGTGTACCCTTCCTTGTGAGAAATGAAATTGCATTATGGTATACTCTAGTAAAACAACATTTTGACTTGCCGCATTGAAGAAAAATAACTTATTCCAGTATAGTGGCAAAGGGAAAGAAAAAATAGCACATTACTAGTGCTCGGTGAATGGCTACTAGTATTATTAAAATAACTGCCAGAGCCTGAGATGAATGACGTACATAAATAAAAATAAATGAAAAGATAAAATTTTCAAACAACCCCCCACTATTTGATATAGTCAAAGCAAGATTACATGAGCAATACAGTTGTGTAGGTTCAGCGCCGCATTGGTCCAACGCCGTGTTGGCTTTACGCCAGTGCCACTCCACACTAGGTGTTTTTTTTTTTGTTTTTTTAACATAAATTATTATTTCTGTATTTGTGTTTTACCGTGTTGGTCGTATACCGGTTATTGTTAGTCTAACGCCGTGTTGGTTCTACGCAACCTGCTTTAAAAAAAAAAAAGTGAAATAGGTAATAAAATCACAAAGATAGGCAGAAATTTCAAATAAGGTAAAAACAAAAAAAATGCAAATTCTAAAACTTCCACAAATAATTTAGCAAAAACTAGTAACACCTTGAACACAGCAACGTTTCTGTAAATCACGCAGAACTTGTCTACTGCTAATGGCGCAACTCTAACAGAACTATTTATGCACAAGCATTTCGCATTTTGATTGGTTCCTCATTTCTATCACATATATTGATTGATTTCTTGGTGTCCAGTAGCCTCGTTTCTTTTGAGATATTTTAAAGATGACAAGTTTATTTTCGGGTGTCATAGGCTGCCTATAGCAAATTTTATTTTACCTATTCTGCCTATTTCAACGTGTAGTGCCTATAAATGCCAACTTTTATGAAACCTGAAATAACTTTCTACAAATACTTCCAAATAATTGCATTCTTTTAACCTTATTTAAAATTTCTCGCCTATTTTCATGCTTTTAGTGCCTAAACATCCGGGCTCTTGTTATGAAATACGTTGTAACATATGTAGGTAGGTTAACCTATTTAGATAAACGGTTTTGCGCCCAAACGTCATGGACCCACGGCTTACTAAGTTATCCACATCTTACGATGTTGGCCATACCTTTTCTTAGTGATCACGTCATATACCTGTTCATTGTTTGGTGACCATTCATTCCCCCGTTTCCAGGGACTTTTTCCGGATTAAAGTTTTTAAAATAAGCATGTATTATGATTTTCAGACGCTAGATGGAACCGGTATCGACGACTGTTACACCGCCTGCTGGCCTTTTTCGGAACTGCTTCCAAACTGTTCGCAGCAGTGTTGTTAACTAATATAGGAAGAAGTATTGTGTAAGTTGTCCTTCGACTTTACTCGGTCATTCTCAATTTACTACTACCAGATGTTCGGAAAAGTGGGTAGGGGTCATTTTAGGGTCATGGGCTGCTTTCTCCTTCCTTCCTTCTTTCGTGTCTTGTCTTCAGCGGAAATATGTCTGTTGTACCATCGCCGGCTACGATCTCCTAGCGCCTTCCCACTTCGTACTCGTAGCATGTATTGCAGCGAACAAGTTTAGTTGATCTTTTTCCCGCTGTGGCGCTACTTACATGCAATGGACAGTTTGACAGAAAATAACTATCAGGATGTAACTGAATGTAACTTTAACAAGTTTGCTGTAAAAAAGTTTTAATATGAGTCGTTCACGTGCGACATGTGTAGGCAACCGTTTCACAAAAGTCCCTTCGTTTTATAATGAAATTATGGTGATTAATTTTCCGAAAATCTTCAATTCTTACAGAACAATGTTTAAGAAACGAAGGTTTATGGTAAGATTTTTTTTTTTAAAAAATCCCTTAGAGAATACTATTCATTCACTAAGTTGCAGATTAAAACTGTATGAAATTAGTATGCCGTTGAAACAGATGAAATATAATTCAACTTAACATTTTTTTAGTACACTACACAATATTCAACCCCAAACAAGCTCATTTGGCCTAAACTTACAGCCTCAGTACTTTACAGCAAATCACGATGTCTATATCATCGCATTATACTTATTATGTATTTCTTTCTCACATATATGACTATATATAATGAAATTAGCATCTACTGCTTTTCTGGGAATTTGAAGTTCGAAAGGGTTCAAGGTACAAATCATGTTTCATGCCATACTCATCCAAAATAAATGCGACTCAACCCTTATGAGCTTGGTATACAAACGAAATGCGTCAAATGTTACCTATGATCCCTCGAAAGAACCAGCATAGATAATGCATTTTGTAAAGAAAGCGTATCTCTTTCTAGTCAACTAAGTTTGGGGAACTTTTCTGTTTTATTGCTTCCTTTTTACAATTTCCTCCTATTTCCAGTATCCTACTTTGCAAAACCATACATTGTAACAGCATTGCGAAGTCATTATTCCCCGCACAGCAGAGAAATATTTTACAAATGTTTTAAAAATATTTCCTGTGCCAAATAAGGAAACATGATATTTTCTGCATCACATATAATTTACCAAATATACTGTTAAAACATTTAGACAATAGTTTAAAACCATAAAAAAAGTCCATAATACTAGCATTGCCCACACATTTTGAAAGCTTCTTTTATGTAATATAACCCACAAAAATAATTTTATATATTTATGTAATGCTTTCTTATATTTTGGAAATGTTAAAAGGTTTTCGTTACATTAAAGCAATGGAAATCTTTTAACTTATGAATATTTCCAAACATTTTAAAGTCATATCTGAATATACAATAATATTTTTCTAGGTATTCATATATTTTAAAAATATGGCTACTACTAGAAATGTGCTTTAAAATATTTTTAAAAAAATATTAAGTACACATTTTGGAAATGTGCCGCATATCATTTAAAGAATTGAATATTTCCGGAAATAGTTTTAAAATATTTTAAGAATACTTCTCTGCTTTCAGGTACTGTCATCCCAGCGCGCTCGCTTTCTGAGTGTGGTTACGGGTTCAGTTCCCGCCGAGGTCTAATGAACGGAGTGTATAGAATCTCACTTTACCAAAAACTGTAGGTCCCATCCTTAGCTCTCCAGCTCGTTTAGGATGTCATGTCACTTCAATCGATGGAAGTAAGGTTTTGTCACCGAAAGGGGGAGGGAGAATTTATAGGGTAATATTTACAGGATGTGATATTGACATACGTATTTCAGTATCTCATACTCCGGAGCAGAGCCAGAGTGGCAATAGGGAACTGAAGCCCCCTAAATCAACCTTAGCCCCCTTTTAGCTTCACAGTTTTCTTTATTTTATACCTGTCAAAAATTTCAGTCGGTCCCCCGCCTTCTTCAGATGTAATATTGTAGCTTCCCCCAGCACTTTTACCCAGGTACCGTCGCTGCTCAATTTAAAAATAAATATATAAATTAAAAACTGGTCACACAGCGATAACAAGCATAAAAAGCTGAGTTAGGACTGAAAATTTGGTCCATATTGGATTAGACTGGAAGTGGACGATAGAGTTTTAAGTGTTCGCTTTGACTGACATTGAAACACTCCAGTATGGCTAATTATAGAACTCATTGGAAAGCACTGATGCGGTCATGTGACACGAGAAAACCAGTGGTACCTGAATAATGTTGAATACAGTTTCCACTCTTAAGGAACTTGCTAGTCAAACATTGAGAGATGCAATATGCCCGTACGAAATAATTATTTTATCAATATTTGGTGAAAAGGGTTTTCCCGCCCTATATGAAAACAGGTAAGCGAGATACCAGGAAAAACACACGAAGTGACGGGAAATTTTCTCCCCCTTTCCTCCCCTACAAATAAACCCTTGAAAGCCACTATCAAGTAAATTGATACTTAGTAAAAGATTGTTTTTACAGCTAATTGTAGTGTTCCTTGTGAATACGTTGAATTTCATTTTATTTTAATAAATTAAGGTTAAGAAACAATTCCTATTTTGTGGGATAGTTAGCAAAACAAAAATTCGTTGTTCTGTTCATGTCTAACATTTTTCAGCTTGATAACTGTGATAACACCAAAAAACCAGCTGACTGCTTAGTAGGTTGTATTGCCCGTAAGTAGCGCCACAGCGGCCACCAAGAGAACTAGGCCGTGTACGCACATTTGAACGGTATGGGAAGGCGCCAAGAGATCGTAACCGGCGATGGTTGTACCAAGGCCAGACGCACAAAAATAAAATCCCTTCCGTGTTTCCCTCAAAAGTAATCGCATCTTGCAAAGAAATAAATAAAAAACGGCCCACAGCCTGTGTGCAGTCTTCTGGCTATGGCGAATATTGAACTGATTTGGAGCAAAGGAACAGTCCTGATTCCAGCCACAGAATCAGGTTTTCCCAGTTTCCTTAGTTTCACCTAGCGCATGTTGGTATGGATCTTGGTAAAAGGCCCTGCCTTTATCTTTCCTTCCTTGGCCTAGTAAGAATGTTCCCCAATGTGTGTCATCCTTGAGGGTGGTACGTAGGTCATAGCTCGCTTCTGGCTCATTAAAATAAGTTAAACAAAATTTTGTTTCCATTGATGAATTAGGTTTATTTGCATTTAAAAGTATGTAAATGCACATAAGAGCTCCATGTTCAACTTCTATAAAGGGATTCTAAAACGCAAAGTAAAATAAAAAAAATACATCACTCGTCGTAAGAAACCATACGTCCAGATGAATATTTTAGATATGAAGAAAATAGAGGTATATGGAGAATATTTTAGATTAGGTATGTAGAAATCCTAGAATATTGAATATGGAATAAATAATTTCCACTAATCCAGCACTTTTTTCAAAATTTCGACTTTGGGTTGGGGTCCTCGGTTCGATTCAAGCTCATACTGTGTGGACAAATACCATGTGCGTGGGTTTTCTCGGAGCTCTCCAGTTTCCTCCCACTTTCTTCATTGCACGTAATTCTCCCATCATCATCCAGTTCAATCAGCTATAATAATTATTAAATGATAACTATTACAATATGATTTGAATTTCAGAATAGACCATTTAAAGTTCATGCAACGTATGACATTGTTTTGTTCATTCTTCCGATGTGAACGCATCTGCTGCTAGCTGGTTGATAGACTATTTACGCTGGACTGATACAATTCTGTTCAGTAGACCCAGTCTGGAATTAAACCCGTAATCACGCGCACAGAAAGCGAAAGCTCTAACCTCTCGGCCACCCCGAGGTCTAGTTGATACGATCTGTTACACCTGTTGCTAGCGGTTTTTCTCGAAACACAAATGTAATTTATCAGGTTCTTGCCTAACCAGTAGAATTACGGTAAGTTCTGTTTTTATTCTTGGCTGCTGAAATCAAATTAGGTCTATAATATTTGTCTCTATATTGCATGTGCTTCGTTATGCATGTGTCAATTTTGATAATCTTTAGCTAAATGTCAGATATTTCCTCCTTTAAACAATGAAAATGTGTTAGGTCAGTTATAAGTTTCAACATGAACACACATTATTTCAGCACACAGTTTAGTTTACAATAATAGTCAAAGTTCTCTACTCTACGTTATTTTATTTACAGTGTTGGCATTTACATGTTTAGATGTAAGTCCACAGTTTACTGTTCTAATCTTTTTTTAACGTAACGAACTGCTCTACTACTTTACTGACAACAACCTTTTGCGTTTCTTCGTGTTCAATGCTCAAAACTGCCGGGTTACTTAAACGCATTTGCGTCATGATAATTCTTAGATAGGACTATCAAACTCAGTTTAGAAAAGCTTTTCTCTGTTGTAGCTGTTGTGACGAAGTGTTAAAGTTGTAGACCAGTACTCAAATTTGGGAAACGATTGATAAGGCAAAAATTTTCCTCAACATGTAAGTTAATTACTTCCCTGACGTTTTTCTTTTCACTTATTTCTTACCCTAGCAATGTTCTAAAAGATATTACTTGGTGAGGCAGTGATTTTGAGAGGTCTGTGGATATTATTATTGTATCATTATTACAGTATCAATTAAGAGGTTATTTACCATTTTCTAGGCGGTTGGGGGCACCCAAAAGTAATTCTAATACAGAATACTGTTTATAAACTTATTTCCTCTGTTCTACACTACTGTTCGCATTTTTTTTTTTTTTTTAAATAAAATATGGCCTTTGACCCAATTAAATTTTTACAAGTTGGTAAAGACAATGTATTATTTGGTTTTGGGGCCTCGTTCAACAGACGGGGCCCCGAAAAACAATACTGTTCAGTGTTATTTAACCGATCTTGCACAATTGTATCTTCTTTCTCTCACGATTTCGTACAAATTCCTAATCTGTCATTTTTGTGAAATCGTGGCCTATTATTTTCATCGTATATTTTATTAGTTGGTTGGGGCCCTCCGCGCCCGCCACTGGTGGCAAGATACAAAGTCTTGATTTGGCTTAGGCCCTACTTTTCTAATATTTCCTAAAATATTTAATCGGATTCGAATGTAAGTGATAAAGGAGATAGTATTTAGATTTGTGTAGGTGCTTGTTTTGAATCATTGTTGTCCTAATATTAGATACAAGTTAGCAAAACTTCATGTTTATTTCACAAAATTTAAATTCATTGAATTTTGCTAACGATCTCATTTTATTTACCGCTTCCATGTTGGAAAATGACCCGGTCTAGGTGGATTTCGGTTTCACGTTTTGGTCTAGCTCTCGAGTCAAACGTATCCTTTGCCCTACGTAATGTTTCGTTTTCTTTCAGTGTATGGTTCGGAAAATAAAAAAGGATCTTTTTCTTGGGTTTATTTACAACCCACAATAACGAGTCTCTCTTTCCCCTTGCCCATTCCGAATGTTTTTCTCTGACCTGCTTTTCCCTTAGTCTTTTTTCCAATACAAAAACAGTAGGTCAGAAGGACAAAAATAAAATTCTTTTCTTATATATTTTGTATGTTCCGCAAAAAAAAAAAAAAAAGCAAAAGCAAAGTCGAAGATCGTGAAAAATCAAAGTATATTGCAAGGAAATAAATAAAAAGACCCACTGCCTGGATGTTGTCTACTACGGCATCTGGGGCAAACGAACAGTCCTGATTCCAGTCATAGGAATAAGGTTTCTCCATTGTTTCCTTAGCTTCACTGGGCCGAATGCTGGTATGAATCTTCGTATAAGGCCCTGTCTATCTTTACCTTTCTTGGCCTAGTATGCGTATTTGTGATATTAAAAATTCATTTTTAGTAGCTAAATGGTAAAAATATCGTTGGAATTTTTTTTCAAAAAAATTGTTAATAATCAGTCTTTGATTTTACGTACATGTAATGTAAAGATACCTAGCAATTTTTTTTAGGATGTAGCATAAGTGCAGGAAGTGCTAGCGGAAACGCCTAGAAATTAGTTAAATCTTCAAAAATGAGGTGTTAAAATTGAAGAATAAAAATATGTTAGGAACATTTTATACATCTGTGTATAATCTTAGTTCTTCACTTAAAAAATATTATTGTTTCAGACGTCTAACGTTTCGAAGTCCTTGCTAGCGCCTCCTCAGAGTTCGATTTGTAGGGTGGTACGGTTGGGAATTCCTCCTCTCTGTAAAAGTCTTCCCTCTCTCTTTTTACCGATAAATACTGCTAGCCTGGGATATGGACCAGCCTGAAATGTAGTAATTTGCATGTCTCAGTAGTTCTTCCTCCTCTCTGGAACTTGCAAAAATAGAACACTGCGCCTCTTGCTCTTGGGTATAAGTACAACTTTATCTCTATATAGTACATCCTATTGTGATACATGTAACTATCCTGTTTTACAGGTTCCCTGCATAAGTTTACAAAACAACATGAGCACGCAAAATGAAATGCGGATTAGCAAACAGTGTAAGCTTTTCATGGGGGATCCTAGAGATCGAAGAGAGAGTGCTAAACTATTATTTTCCACTTTGATCGTCTTACCTTGCATGGACATTACACAGTAAAAAAATAGCTGTGTTAATTCAACACAACACACGATGTTGATTTCGGTACTGGGGAAAAATTACAGCTGCAGCACGATTTGAACATGTGTTGAGTTAGGTCAGTATCTTACTTACCGTCTGGGTTAAATCGCCAGACATAAAAAGCACTAGGTTCAAACAGTATAGGTGATAAAAAAAAAAACGCTGCTGAACCCCAAACACAAACAAATGCCATCACTTTTCCATTTGCCAATTTCGGATCAGAATTCCCCTTCATTGAAAATATGCTCCACTTCTATAAAAGCAAGAGCAGCATTTGACATATTACAATAAGAAAGCCGTGGTAAAATGTTTGGCTGTCGCCATCTTGCTTGCTTTCATAGAAATGGAACATTCTCAATGAATGGGAATCCTGGTTCCCAATTGACAAAAAGAAAGTGATTAAACCATGTAATAAGTCGTCCAAGTAACTTAATTTGTTTTAGGAGTTCAGCGACATATATTTGATCCCCTACACTGTTTAAATCTATAGTGTAGTAGTTTAATTTAAATGATGTTCAATAAATATCGTTTGCAGCTAGTATTTTTTTTTTTTTTTTTTTTTTTTTTTCTGTCTGACAATTTAGTAAAGTCGGAAAGACGTTCGACTTCTAAGTGAGTAACCCATGTTAAATTCTTACTGCAGCCATAACTTTTTCTCCCTGTATCGAAATCTACACAGTGTGTTAATTTAACACCCCTATAATTTTAGGTGAAGTTTGTAGTTTTTGTAGGAGTAGGTCTATCAATCGTTTGTCCCAGGCAGGAATCGACTTAATGATCCAGAGATTTTTGCTGCGATAGCTGCGCTTTTTATTGAACAAAGAAGTTAAGTTGGTGGTGTAAGTAGGCTGGTAATTTATGGAAGTGAAATAAGGGAATGAAATTATCTTCAGGTGAAGCAAACGTATCTCATTTGAAGGGTAAGAGGAAAAACAAGGAATGTCACAAAGATGCTTTTTCGAGAAAAACGTGTTTTAATGTTGAAAACCTTATACAGAAAGAGTAGTTCGCCAATCCTTTTGCAGCTTTTTCCATAGACAGTTAGTTCTACGTCTCAGGACGTATGGAATATTCCATTCAATAGTACCACGTTCACCAACAGAACGGACACAGAACCCGAAAATGGACATTCCTTCTTTTTTCTCCTTCCCCTTCATTTATTTAATTTTATAAAATTGGCATGGACCTTCAGAAACGCAAACGATACGTCTAACATTGCCCTTTTATCACAAAACGTTAAGACTTGAATTGCAAAACAT